>CAUYRT010020040.1:0-19023 GCA_963574885.1 Lepilemur ruficaudatus
ATAGAAAAAATTAGCCGGGCATGGTGGCGCGTGCCTGTAGTCCCAGCTACTCGGGAGGCTGAGGCAGGAGGATTGCTTTAGCCCAGGAGTTTGAGGTTGCTGTGAGCTTGGCTGATGCCACGGCACTCTAGCCCGGGCAACGAAGTGAGACTCTGTCTCAAAAAAAAAATAAAAAATCAGTCATTTTAGGCTGGGCACCGTGGCTCACGCCTGTAATCCTAGCACTCTGGGAGGCCGAGGTGGGCGGATCACTCAAGGTCAGCAGTTTGAAACCAGCCTGAGCAAGAGCGAGACCCTGTCTCTACTAAAAATAGAAAGAAATTAATTGGCCAGCTAAAAATATATAGAAAAAATTAGCTGCGCATGGTGGCGCATGCCTGTAGTCCCAGCTACTTGGGAGGCTGAGGCAGAAGGATCACTTGAGCCCAGGAGTTTGAGGTTGCTGTGAGCTAGGCTGATGCCACGGCACTCTAGCCCGGGCAACAAAGTGAGACACTGTCTCAAAAAAAAAAAAAAATCAGTCATTTTAACATATCTTACATCTAATAATATCTGTTTTGAAGTTCATCTCTCTCTGTTTTGAAGTTCATTTTCTTCCTCTATTCCACCTTGATCCCCAGCCATTATGTTCTATTGCACTGCATTCCTTTACTTTGCTCATAATGTTCCCTCTGTCTAGAACACCCTTCACTTGCCATCATTCTTCACCTGGCTAACTTTATGTATTCTTTAAAGTTTGGCCCAAATATCAGCTCCTCTACAAAGTCTCTGAAATTTCAGCCTGCAGAAATTATCCCTTTCAATACTAGAACATCCTTTGAATGCCATCTACTATAACATTTATCACATTATTTTGAAATTACTTGTTCTTTATTCTCTAGTAAACTATAAGCCCTTCCTGCTCTTCAACAATGAGAACTGTGTCTTAGAACCTTCAGAGCCTAGTATAGTACCTGGAACAATAAGCAGTAAATAATTGGTCAACATTTCTATAGCCTGCCCTTATGTAGTCCATGTGGTATATAGGGGGCTAGAGGGGTAAGCACTAACTGGCTGTATACTTTCAAAGGGACAGATTTGTTGAAGTGTGATATTGTAAGCCCTTTAAATTATTCGTGTGTGTATAATGCTGTCATAATTCTGTACCTATAATTAGGAAAGCTTGTGCAAGAAATAAGTTTGGGGCCGGGCACGGTGGCTCCCGCCTGTAATCCTAGCACTCTGGGAGGCCGAGGTGGGCAGATTGCTCAAGGTCAGGAGTTCGAAACCAGCCTGAGCAAGAGCGAGACCCAGTCTCTACTAATAATAGAAAGAAATTAATTTGCCAACTAAAAATATATAGGAAAAAAAATTAGCCAGGCATGGTGGCGCATGCCTATAGTCCCAGCTACTCAGGAGGCTGAGGCAGAAGGATCGCTTGAGCCCAGGAGTTTGAGGTTGCTATGAGCTAGGCTGACGCCACGGCACTCTAGCCCAGGCAACAGAGTGAGACTCTGTCTCAGAAAAAAAAAAAATAACTTTGGAAGCAAGTTGTATGGAGCACTAGTTATTAATGAATATGCAAGGCCTTGTGTTCTGGAGCAGAAGGGAAGTATGTTTTTGGTGCCCATTTTGTGTTTTTACGTTGTCTAATTTAATAAATTATCTTCAATTTTAGTTAGATGCTTACCTACTTACAGCACAATTCTGGGAGTTGGACAAAGAAAATTAAAGGCTCTTATCTCTGATAACACACAAAAAACGATATGATACAAAATACTGGCAGAACATACTGAGAATGTAGACTGCACAGTCAAGAAAATTTGTTAAACTAAGCATAGTCATTTATTAACTTTAAGAAAACAATTTTTATTTTTATTTTATTTTTTTATAGCTGGGGAAAGCATTTAACTGTATGTATCAGAAAACCTACTACAGTGGCTTCACCAGGTAGGGGTTTATTGTTTTGCTATAACATGAAGTCCGGAGGTAGTCAGTCCAAGGTTGGTATGGCAGCTTCAGGTTATTAATAGGAACCTGGGCCACTTTTACTTTTATCCTTAGTATGGCATAGTTGCCATGCTTGTAGGACAGCTGTTCCACCCCTGTTCATTGTAATCTCTTTCCAGACAGGATAAAGTGGGGAAAGGTAAAGTTTGATAAAAGAGGAAACAAACCTAGTCTTTTCCATTTTGAAAGTCTCACCCAGCAATTTTGTTTTGCACCTGATGGGCCAAGACCTTGTCACTTGGTTACCCCTTATCTGCAAGGGAATCTATGAAGGAGAACATTTTAACCTGACACATTCTTACCCTGAAGAAAAATCAGGCTTCTTTTTTTTTTTTTGAGACACTCTGTTGCCCAGCTCATAGCAACCTCAAACTCCTGGGCTCAGGCGATCCTCCTACCTCAGCCTCCCAAGTAGCTGGGACTACAGGCATGTACCACGATGCCCAGCTAATTTTTCTATATATTTTTAGTTGCCCAATTAATTTCTTCCTATTTTTAGTAGAGACGGAGTCTTGCTCTTGTTCAGGCTGATTTCAAACTCCTGACCTTGAGTGATCCACCCACCTCAGCCTCCCAGAGTGCTAGGATTACAGGCGTGAGCCAACACGCTGGGCCCAAATCAGGCTTCTTTTAGGCAGAAAGAAAAGAAAATGGAAAGTGGGAGCAAGTAGCAGTATCTGTTATTGAACATCACAGCTTAGTGCACATACACACACAACTGAAACAGCCACAAATAGAGAATGGGAGTTCACCTAAGTAATTATCTTAGATGCCTGAATCTTTCTTTAGTTTAAAATTTTCAGAAGATACTTCATTGACAATAATGGGAACATAATGGTGGCAGCTGTGTTTTCAAAATCTTCGTGAATCTCCTTCCTAAACACAGTATGTTCATGTCATGTACCCACTTCATACAATGATGTGATGAGAAGGGCACTTCAGTTCTATAATACTCTTTTCCAAAACCCATAACCCCAGTCTAATAATTGAGAAAACATCAGATCATGCCAAATTGAGGAATATTCTACAAAATACCCACCAACATTCTTCAAGACTGTCAAAGTCATGAAAAATAAGGAAGGACTGGGAAGCTGTCACAGGTTGGAGTAGTCTAAGGAAACATGACAGCTAAATGCAGGGTGGTATCCTGGATGGGATCCCATAAGCATAAGGACAGTAGCAGAAACTGCTGAAATCCAAATAAAGTTTGTAGTTTAGGTACTAGTATTGTACCTATGTTAATTTATTAGTTTTGACTAATAATGTACTGTGATCATGTGAGATGTTAACATTAAAGGAAACTGTGGGAAGGGTATGTAAGAACTTTCTGAATTATTTTTGTAATTTTTCTATAAATCTCACATTGTTCTAAAACAAAGTTAACACAGAATTACTAGGATAGTTACTAGTTACTATCCTAGAGTCACTAGGATAGCAGCTGCAATGAACTGTAGAATACCAGCAGATGGGAACAAACTATGAGATCTACAGATTATTGGCATCTATGAGGGAAGAAGCAGAAGGAGGTAACAGGGTTTCCAATAGCTCTGAGAATGGGAGAATCTCTGAATCCCCAATAGGTATTCGTTGGAGAACATCCAGAACAGTAACTGAAACTAGGAGTAGGAGGGTGTTCTGCAGGATCCAGTTAACTAGAGGAAATGGAGGTAAAATCTGACAGCTTTGAAATTAATAAACTTAAGTTCTAACACAAAGCTCTGCCCTGAGGAGAAACTTCTGGGGGTATAATCCACACTGAGCAGGACAGGGACAAAGAAAAGGACAAAATCAAAATGAGAGAAAAAAACAGAGAGGTAGAGATTAGAATGAAGAGTAGGTTTTTTTTTTTTTTTTAATCATGTTGCAAAAACAGTAGAAAAAGAAGGTGTAAAGCTGTGAAGCTTTGAAAAGCCACCATGGCATTCTTTCTACTTGCTCCTAAAGTTTCGAGGAGACATATTTCACTTAAAAATGAGTTGGGGCCAGGCGGGGTGGCTCACGCCTGTAATCCTAGCACTCTGGGAGGCCGAGGCAGGAGGATCGCTCAAGGTCAGGAATTTGAAACCAGCCTGAGCAAGAGTGAGACCCCGTCTCTACTAAAAATAGAAACAAATTAATTGGCAAACTAAAAATATATAGAAAAAATTAGCCGGGCATGGTGGCGCATGCCTGTAGTCCCAGCTAATTGGGAGGCTGAGGCAGTAGGATTGCTTGAGCCCAGGAGTTTGAGGTTGCTGTGAGCTAGGCTGACGCCACGACACTCTAGCCCAGGCAACAAAGTGAGACTCTGTCTCAAAAAAAACCAAAAAAAACCCAAAATGAGTTTGGTTTGGCCGTGGTTATTCAAGCCTGTAATCCCAGCACTTTGGGAGGCCGAGGCAGGAAGATCAATCACTTGAGGCCAGGAGTTCAAGACCAGCCTGGGCAACATAGTGAGATCCCCATCTCTATAAAAAATAAGAAAAATTAGCTAAATGTGGTGGCATGTGCCAGTAGTCCCAGTTGCTTGGGAGGCTGAGGTGGGAGGATCTCTTGAGTCCAGGAGTTTTAGGCTGTAGTGAGCTATGATCATGCTACTGCACTCCAGCCTGGTCAATAGAGTAAGACTCTGTCTCTTAAAAAAAAAAAAAAAGTTGGAAGTTTCTATTGGCAAAAGAAAGAAGCAGAAAAACATTCCCTCAGATAGTGAAAGGACCTGGGAAAGACACAAAATAAGTGAAAATTCAGAAGGACCTAAAAGAATTTAAGAAAATGGTAGAAATTAGAGAAAGTATAAATTCAAATTAGAAAAAAACTGAGAAATGAGGTATTGGAGAAAAGGAGAATTTCAAGAGAGAAGTGAGATCTGAGGGAAAAAATAAGAAATAAAAAATCATTTTGGAATAGAGGGAACATGAGTAAAATAAGTAACAGGTAACAGATAATAACAGATAATGCTTCAATAAAATGAAAAGACAAAGCAAAAAGATAATTTTTGTATGGAGTAGGAAAGAGGGATGCTTTTAAAATAAAAAAGTAAAAGGGATTGAGATTGAGAGAAAATGATATGAAATATAGGCAAAGAAGAAGCAGTGTTCAATGGACAAAGTCCCCAAGGAAGAAAACCTATAGCCATGGATAGAAAGAAAACTTGCCCAAAGTGTCCCTGGGGAAATTGACCCAGGAGACATAGTCTAGTAAAATTAGTGGATGTTAAGGGGGGAAAAAACTATTTGGGCATCCTAGCCAAAAAAAAAAAAAAGTCCTAATCAGTTATGAAGGAACAGGAAATGAATTATCACTAGATTTAAAAATTTCTTTTTTTTAATTTTGTAGAAACAGGGTCTTGCTATGTTGCCCATGCTGGTCTTGAACTCCTGGCCTCAAGCAATTCTCCCACCTAGTCTCCCAAAACTGGGATTACAGGCATGAACCACTATGCCCAACCCCCCGTCATTAGATTTTTTGACAACATGTTTAGTTTCAGAATACATTGGGTTAACATTTTAAGAGAATCAGGGAGAGGAAACAAGCTGATTGTAGATCTAGAGCAGGTAATAATATCAATCATGAGATATCTTGTCTAAAAGATTCAGGAGCCAACTTGAATACATGTCTGTGGCCAAGTGTGGGACAGTTTGAGCGTCAAATAAGAATAATAACTGCAATGGATTGAAGCATCAAATATATTTAAGTCCATGAGTCATATTGATACAAAAAGGAAAATAGATGGACAATTAAGGGGACATAAGGGAGCTATTTGAGGTGATGGAAATATTCTGTTAATATATCTTGCTTGTATTAGTGGTTACATTACTGTATACTTTTTTTCAACACCATTGTTTTTCAACTTAAGCAGTATTGACATTTTGAGGCAGATAATTTTCGTTATGGGGGAGGAGTGGGCGGTCTTGCACATTATAGAATGCTTTTTTTTTTTTTGAGACAGAGTCTCACTCTGTTGCCCGGGATATAGTGCCATGGCATCAGCCTAGCTCACAGCAACCTCAAACTCCTGGGCTCAAGTGATCCTTCTACCTCAGCCTCCTGAGTAGCTGGGACTACAGGCATGTGCTGCCATGCCCAGCTAATGTTTTCTATATATTTTTAGTTGGCCAATTAATTTGTTTCTATTTTTAGTAGAGACGAGGTTTCGTTCTTGAGACGGGGACTCGTTCTTGCTCAGGCTGGTTTCGAACTCCTGATCTTGAGTGATCCTCCTGCCTCGGTCTCCCAGAGTGCTAGGATTACAGGCGTGAGTCACCAGCTAATTTTTAGTAGAAACAGGGTCTCATTCTTGCTCAAGCTGGTCTCGAACTCCTGAGCTCAAACGATCCTCCCACCTCCCTACTGCCTTGGCCTCCCAGAGTGCTAGGATTACAGGCGTGAGCCACTGCGCCCAGCTCAACATTCTTATTTTTATTATTATTATTTTTAAGCCAGAGTCTCGCTCTGTTGCCTGAGCTAGAGTGAGTGCCGTGGTGTCAGCCTAGCTCACAGCAGCCTCACACTCCTGGGCTCAAGTGATCCTTCTGCCTCAGCCTCCGACTACAGGCATGTGCCACCATGCCCGGCTAATTTTTTCTATATATTTTTAGTTGTCCAATTAATTTCTTTCCATTTTTATTAGAGAAGGGGTCTCGCTCTTGTTCAGGCTGGTTTCGAACTCCTGACCTTGAGCGATCCACCCGCCTCAGCCTCCCAGAGTGCTAGGATTACAGGCGTGAGACACCACGCCCAGCTCAACATTCTTAATTTATAGAAATCTTAAAATATGGATATATCGAGTCACTAGCTTATTTACATGCTGTTTTCATGGGTGAATACTTATTGATAGTAAATGCTTTGAAAACTTGAGAAGCATGTTGTCTCTTTCTGTATAAAATATTACTATTTTCCATTGGCCTAGAGCAGTGTTTGAAAAATGTCAGGTGTGGCTGGGTGCGGTAGCTCACGCCTGTAATCCTAGCACTCTGGGAGGCTGAGGCGGGTGGATCGTTTGAGCTCAGGAGTTCCAGACGAGCCTGAGCAACAGTGAGACCCCGT
This sequence comes from Lepilemur ruficaudatus, assembly GCA_963574885.1. Classification (NCBI taxonomy): domain Eukaryota; kingdom Metazoa; phylum Chordata; class Mammalia; order Primates; family Lepilemuridae; genus Lepilemur; species Lepilemur ruficaudatus. The sequence continues at coordinate 7,015 of CAUYRT010020040.1, forward strand.
CTCTACTAAAAAAATGGAAAGAAATTAGCTGGACAATTAAAATATATATATTTAAAAAAAAAAATTAGCCGGGCATGGTTTTGCATGCCTGTAGTCCCAGCTACTCTGGAGGCTGAGGCAGGAGGATCGCTTGAGCCTAGGAGTTTGAGGTTGCTGTGAGCTAGGCTAACGCCACTGCACTCTAGCCTGGACAACAGAGTGAGACTCTGTTTCCAAAAAAAAAATAAAATAAAATAATTCATACACTGAGCCATGACCAGCATTAAGGGAAAAAAATTAAAGAGTCTAAAGAATTTCAGCATACAGTACTTATAGTAGAAGTAAGTATTGTTTGTGAAACTTTTGTTTCAGTTATGTGTGTGTGTATACTAGATACCAATGTCAGATTTTTTATGATGGCTCGCATCCTTTAAATTCTTATTTTCCGTCATTTCCGTAGAATTTTAGCTCTGGAGTTACTTGGGAATGAATAAAAGGTTTGTTGGACGTCTTTCTGTGACAATATATAATATTCTTTTTAATGGCTGCGTAGCAGTCCATTGCATAACTTTATCATAATTTACTTAACTAGTTCTTTAATGGTATACATTTCATTATTTCCAGTGGGGTTTTTTGGGCAGGGGGAGACAGGGTCTTGGCTCTGTTGCCTGAGCTAGGGTACAGTGGTGTCATCATAGCTTACTGCAACTCCAAACTCCTGGGCTCAAACAGTCTTCCCACTTTGACCTCTCAAAGTGTTGGGATTACAAGCGTGCACCACCAAGCCTGGCCTATTTCCAATTTTTTTGTTATTACAGAGCTACAGAAACCATTATTGTCATATGTTTTTGTATACTCATGAGTATATCCATAGGATATTGCTTGTTCAGAGCAGATGTGCATTTAAATTTTTAATATTTCCAAATTGGCCTTCACAAAGGTTGTACTAATTTACCACCATCTGTATGGAAAATGCCTGTTTCCCCACCTGCTTGCCAGTGCTGTGTATTATCAGAGTTTTAGCTTTTGGTAAGCTGGTGAGAAATTACAAATTCATTATAAGTGGAGTTTTATTTTTTAAATTATGAGTGAGATTGATAAAATTTATATATATTTATTGGCTCTTTGTATTTTCAATGATTCCTGAGATTTTAAGTATGGGTGATGTCAGTGAATCTGGCTTCCTAACTTCGAAGAAGTGGTACCGTGAATGTAGGGTGTCACTGAGATGCCTAGTGCTGTGATTACGTACTCACTTCTCACCTTAACCCTTTTCTCTCTTAATTTCAGGTGATCATGGAGCTCAACTTGGTCTTCATGGGGCTGGTGGTGACGGAATACATGATGACACAGCAGGTGGAGAGGAAGGAGAGAATAGCCCAGATCCCCAACCTCAAGCTGGTCGGAGGACCCGGCGGGAAGCATGCACCTGTCCCTATTGTAAAGATAATGAAGGAAGGTGAGTTGATCTAGCCAGTCTGTTAGGAGTATAAAGAAAAATTAGGCCAGGCATGGTGGCTCACACCTGTAATCCCAGCACTTTGGGAGGCCAAGGTGGGAGGATTGTTTGAGGCCAGGAGTTCAAGACCAGCATGGCAACATAGTGAGACTCCATCTCTACAAAAAACAAAAGTTAGCCAGCTATGGAGGTGCATGCCTGTAGTTTGAGCTACTTGGGACGCTGAGGTGGAAAAATCGCCTGATTCCGGATGTTCAAGGTTGCAGTGAGCTATGATTGTGACACTGCACTCCAGCCAGGGCAATGGTGTGAGACTCTCTCTCTAAGAAAAGAAAAAGAGGCTGGGTGTGGTGGCTCACACTTGTAATCCTAGCACTCTGGGAGGCCAAGGCAGGAGGATCACTTGAGCTCAGGAGTTTGAGACCAGCCTGAGCAAGAACGAGACCCCATCTCTACTAACAATAGAAAAATTAGCCTGGTGTCGTGGCGAGTGCTTCTATACCCAGCTATTTGGGAGGCTGAGGCAAGAGGCTCACTTGAGCCCAGGAGTTTGAGGTTGCAGTAAACTACAGTGATGCCACTGCACTCTACCCAGGGCAACAGAGCGAGACTCTGTCTCAAAAAAAAAGAAAAAGAAAAATAGATTTGAAAGTGGGAAGAAGAGTGTTGATTTTTTAATATTTAAGACTTGCTAGGGCTGGGCGCTGTGGCTCATGCCTGTAATCCTAGAACTCTGGGAGGCCAAGGCGAGTGGATCGCTCAAGGTCAGGAGTTCGAAACCGGCCTGAGCAAGAGCGAGACCTTGTCTCTACTATAAATAGAAAGAAATAATTGGACAACTAAAAATATATAGAAAAAAATTAGCTGGACACAGTGGCACATTCCTGTAGTCCCAACTACTTGGGAGGCTAAGGCAGTAGGATTGCTTGAGCCCAGGAGTTTGAGGTTGCTGTGAGCTGGGCTGAAGTGATCCTTCTGCCTCAGCCTCCCAAGTGGCTGGGACTACAGGCATGCGCCACCATGCCCAGCTAATTTTTTCTATGTATTTTTAGTTGGCCAATTAATTTCTTTCTGTTTTTAGTAGAGACGGGGTCTCGCTCTTGCTCAGGTTGGTTTCGAAATTTTCTTTATATTTTTAGTAGAGATGGGATCTTGCTCTTGCTAAGGCTGGTTTTGAACTCCTGACCTTGAGCGATCCACCCACCTCGGCCTCCCAGAGTGCTAGGATTACAGGCTTGAGCCACAGCGCCCGGCCAAATCTGTTAAAATTTTGTCTCAATAAACTAAGCACAAAAATAGAAAAGAAGAAAAATACCAAAACAAAACAAATTTTTGAGTTCTTTCTAGTTTACCTTACGTTACAGGAAAAGCAGATTGTGTGCCTTGGAGTCAAAAGCAGTGACAATTTCCCATTAAACAGGCTTCAAGAGGATTATATTTCTGAGGGAAGTTCTCTGATTTCCATCTAAGTGTGGTTTCATTTCCTGTTAGGGTTTTCTCCTTCTGCTAATATGTGCTGTTTAAACCCAAGAAAAGTTCCTCTTGGAAATTTCCCCATTGCCTACTGATGGATCACACATGGAACAAATTGTTGGGCAAAAATGTTTTAGAACTGATTCTTGAAAGGAGCTTGGGATTTGCTCCATATGGTAAAAATTTTTTTTTTTTACCTTGAATTAGTTAGGATCCTGTTTCCCCAGTTTTAACTTTTGTCCTGCCCATCTTCTTTTCCCCTGAAGTCCCTGATATTGCCCTAGCTTTTCAGCTTTTAATCTGTACCATTTGGCTCTTGACCCTTATTCTAGGAGGAAAGTTCTATAATTGTAAAATACTGTATTTTCTCCAAAGTTCTCCACCAAGTGCTTAAATGGAGAGATGCTTTTGCTCATTAAGTATAAAGTCCCCAGCTAAAAATATCACCATTTTCACAGTATTTCCCATGGGAGATACTTGGATTGAGACTTAAACTTCTTGAAAAATACATACAATGCCTCACAAACTCCACAAGTCACCAGCAGAGTGATTATCTCTTCAAATGTACAAACAGCAAAATTGATTAAGGAATAGGAGAGCAGGAAAGAGCAAGTAAACAGTAGAAAGGAACCCTACGACTTGAATTTTGGGTATTAAGAACCATAATCAGTTTAAGATTTATCTTTTAGGCTGGGCGTGGTGGCTCACGCCTATAATCCTAGCACTCTGGGAGGCTGAGGTGGGTGGATCGTTTGAGCTCAGGAGTTCGAAACCAGCCTGAGCAAGAGTGAGACCCTGTCTCTACTAAAAATAGAAAGAAATTAATTGGCCAACTAAAAATATATATAGAAAAAATTAGCCGGGCACGGTGGCACATGCCTGTAGTCCCAGCTACTGAGGAGGCTGAGGCAGAAGGATTGCTTGAGCCCCAGGAGTTTGAGGTTGCTGTGAGCTAGGCTGATGCCACAGCACTCTAGCCCGGGCAACAGAGTCAGACTCTGTATAAATAAATAAATGAATGAATGAATGAATGGTCTTTTGATACAGAAAAGAGGACTTTTTTTTCTTTTTGTATCTTTTGATACAGAAAAGAAGACTTTTTTCTTCTCCTCCTCCTCCCTCCTCTCCAAGAGATGAATTTTTGAAAAATAAAAGTTTGGGTTAGTTTTGAGTGGGTTGGGTAATTACTGTTGACACTTTGTGGTTCTTTAATTTCTGTCTTTAGAATGAGTGATGAATACTTGTGTTTTCACTTTCAGGGGCTCTGGGGATCCTGGCAAAAAGAAACAGCACATTTGTCACATCCAAGGCTGTGGTAAAGTATATGGCAAGACCTCACACCTACGGGCACACTTGCGCTGGCATACAGGCGAGAGGCCATTCATGTGTACCTGGTCGTATTGTGGGAAACGCTTCACACGTTCGGATGAGCTACAGAGGCACAAACGCACACACACAGGTGAGCAAGAGCCTACAGAAGAGAGAAATAGTACTAGACCAGAATGGAATTTTTCTTCCCCCTAAAAAGGAAAAGATACCTGCCAGGTTTTTCTTGTTCTTACCAACTTTGAATACTGGCCTTATTCTGCCTAATGCAGTTTGAAGGCAGTAAACTGGGCAAGGTACCACCACTTCCTGACATGTCAGCTTATCTTCTTTTTCTTCCGTCACCTAGGTGAGAAGAAATTTGCCTGCCCTGAGTGTCCTAAGCGCTTCATGAGGAGTGACCACCTGTCAAAACATATCAAGACTCACCAGAACAAGAAGGGAGGCCCAGGTGTAGCCCTGAGTGTGGGCACTTTGCCCCTGGACAGTGGGGCAGGTTCAGAAGGCAGTGGCACTGCCACCCCTTCAGCCCTTATTACCACCAATATGGTAGCCATGGAGGCCATCTGTCCAGAGGGTATTGCCCGTCTTGCCAACAGTGGCATCAACGTCATGCAGGTGGCGGATCTGCAGTCCATTAATATCAGTGGTAATGGTTTCTGAGATCAGGCACCTGGGGCCAGAGACAAATGGGTCATACCCCTCAGCCCTGGGATGCAAGGTAGCATGGGTCCAAGAGACATGTGGGAGAGAAAGCCATGAGGCATTAAAATGCATGGTGGTGGGAAGAATTGGGGGAGGGATACAAGAGAAGAGATGGGGTCCTATCACCCACCTATATCATCAGGGCCTCCTTCAATGTGGGAAACATTAGTGAAAATTCTGTTGGCGCCACCTTTGATGAGCATTTGACCCCATTTTCTTCCTACATTTCTTACCCCAGCCTCCCCTTGCTGCGTTTTTCTTCTCAGCTCTCCCATGATGGATCCCCCCTTTCCTAAAGCCATCATGCCTTGATAAATATATATGATCATTGAAATACTTTTTAACAAAAAACAGATTCTATATTATATATATATATATATAAAGATATATAGAGATGCATTCACAGGGGTTGGCTGGGAGGAAGAAGGAGACCATTCTGTGACCAAAATACCTTGGTCATTTTTTTTTTAAATATTGCCTTATTTTCCTATGGCTGAGCCTTGTTGTGACACATCAAGCTTTTCTGTAGATGTTGTCTTGGCTTCCCACCAGATTAAGCATTCATATGCTCTGCTTTTAGTTTATATACATACATAATGTTTTTCCTTTCCTAATTTTGTCTTTTTATTTGGGATCAGCTTCTTGCACTCCTTTCCTGACTTAACTTTTTCTGTCTCCCCTTCTGTCACCTGATCACTTCATGTTTTTTGTTAGTGATCCCTGGATGAGGCACTTCTGTCAATCTTTTAAAGACCTTAGTCCCAGCAGCAGAATGGAAAAACCTTGAAGTCCAGGCCAATGCTTGAGGTAGCTGTGGAGGGAGTGTTCAAAATACTACTGACGCAGGCGCCTTCTTGGTGCTGGAGAGTCAAAGGCATCTCCCTTCATTAGCTGTTCTGAATATCAAGAATCAGAAAGTTTTCTGTGGAATTGTACAAGAGACCCTTTGAAGGTGATAATCTGGGATCAGTTTGCATAAACTGTCAAAAAATGGTCAAATAATAGGTAGGGGCTTTTCAGTAGGAAAAAGATGTGCTCAGAAGAGGAAGTGACTCATAACAGTTGGGTTCAGGAGTTAGTGGAGTATTTGGACTTTGGTACCACTGTCTTCCAAGGTATCTCTAAGCTTTGATGTGTGGGCTTCTGAGTCTACATTCTAAGAGGAAATATACTTCCTCTTTTGAACATTCTGGGTAGTTTCTTTCCCATTATGTTGATAAGGAGCATCAACCAATGAATCTGTTCTGGGTTTCCATTCTGCAGAATTCCAGAGCATGTACTAGTGACAAGACAGTGGTTCTTAATGATCTTTTTCCCTTAACTGTTCCTTATATGTACTTGGGTGGTTCCTAAGGGAAAAGGAAGCACATGATCATGGGAATGATAGCCCAGAACAAAAGAAATCTTGTCTTACCACTGTGGTTTATGGGATAGATTGGGAGAAATCATCCTGTTTTCTCCATGGCCTGATTCCAGAAGAGACTGATCTAAAAATTATTGCGGCAGGGAACTCAGTGCGTTTCGCATTGATATTTAAACACAACCAGAATTGTCCTCAAGGCCCAGCCATGAAAGCATTGTCTCTCTTGACCTTCCAGGTATCTTGTTAGAGAGCTTTTCACTGTGAGGAAGTGTGGAAATGGCTGTGTGTATGTGTGTAATCTATTAGGTTGGGGTTAGGTTTTCTGTTAGCCAATATTAAAAGAGACCTGCAATAAAAAATTACCCTAATCTGATAGAAGGTTAAGTGTTTGTGTATGACTGTATGTGTGAATGTGTGTTTGTGCCTATATATATCTACACACAGATGAGAAATTATATTTGAAATTGTTGGAAAATCAAATTCAGATCAAAATGGCTTTCAGGCTCATTACCTAGAAATCTATCTTAAAACCTGGGTATGTTCCTGAAGTCATTTCTCTGCTTATGCTAAATTAGTTACAATTATGAATGGGGGATATTCTACTGTACTTTTTAAAGAAGAAACTATTTTTTTTTGTTTGAAAATGAAACCAACATCCAGATCTATAGCAGAGTCTTTATTCTTTTCATAAATCTTTTTACCTTGGCTATAAATAGATGATGCTATGATTCTACTATATATTTTATATAAAATCTATCCAAATTAGGTTTTGGGCAAGTTTGTGTTGTTTAACCTTAAGTGTATAATAACTGTTAATACTTTAAACAATAGTTCACTCCATTTGGTCCTTTCTCTACAGATGTAATTCTGTTTTCAACACTCAGGAACTATTGCAAGGAACTTTCCCCAGATCAGATTATATTAATGGTAAAGTAAAAGTCATCCATGCCCAGTCGCTATCACACCCTTTCTTTATTCCCACTGAAAGGCAGAACTCAGAACCTGTTATTTTATGTCTGTAATCATGTACTTCGGCATCTTTTGGAGGAAAGGGGCAGGATAACTCACTGGAGTGTGCAGTATTTTGCTAGAGCGTTTCAAGGAATGGAATCTTTCCAGTATGAAATTATTAGATATAAACTAGCTTTAATGATGCTGAGGACTAGAAGGTTATTTGATGATGTTTTTCTCTTGGATGGAAAGCTGCTGGTTTACTCTCAACCCCCTTCATTAGCATTACCATGAGTGAATTTATATCCAATTCTTTTCTCTTGCCCTATTCCCTTCTCACTAAGGAAGCTCCAAATCCAGTATCTTGTTTGGCCCCAAACAGAAGCAGCTTCTGCTTTTGTCTTCCAGCAGCAGCAGTGAGCCACTCAGTCTTTTCCACAGGAAGTTAGGAGCCTACATTCCTTGAGTCAGGACCTCATTACTGAAAAATCCCCTTTCCCTGAACTTTTGGCCAGCAGAAATTAATGTAACTGATATGCATATTGATTCTGAAATTCTTTTCATGAGTTTTTTTAATTAATTTTTTTAATGACCAAAACTTGCAGGGCAGGGGATACTCAGAAGAGTGGTGATATTAAAATTCTCAATCCCTGTCTTTTCAGGTTGCCCATTCACATTCATTTGCTTATCATCTGACTGTCTCACTTTTTACCGAGAGCAGTAACAATCCATACCATCTTCCTTTAGGGACTTCCCAGCTGGCACCCTGTGGGTGCTACACAGAATGCAATTTAATGGATAATTCTCAGCCTGGTTCAAAATAAATTGAACCTTTGATCCTAGAAAGTATAGACTAAAGTGTGGGGTAAAGATTATGATTAGGGGAGGGTTGGAGACAAAAGCTGTAAATTACTATGGCTGATTTATTTCTACTATATACATATATATATTTTTTGCTTTTGTATATCCTATATAGGAAACTAAGCATTGTATTTTTTTAACAAATCTGAGAAAGCACTATGAACTGCAGGTATTTGACTTTCAGAGTATATTTTGTATTAATATCTTCACATGTGAATACTGGAAGCTGCAGATCTTTGCTAGGACGCAATAAATTTATATACTTTTTGAGGGGTTCTTCTGGGGGTGCTAATCAGGCCCCTGTTAAGTTCTGGGGGAGCCCTGGTGCTACTTGCTTAAAGTTTTTATTCAATTGTAAGTACCCTGATGCCTTTTGAACCTTGGGATCAGATCAAAAGAGTTTTGGAGATCAAGTACCAAGGAAAGAAGACAGTCTAGCTGCCTCAAGTGAGGGGCCCTTTGCATAGCTCTTCTTCTCCCTCCCCCGAAGCTGGGCAGCCCCTGGGTTTGGGAGGAGAAATTTGAAGTCTCAGAATTTTATCTCTCTTAGAAGAGAGCCAGTAACTTACGTGCAAGGATGAAAGGTGGCAGCAGTAGCTTTGAGGAAAGGGAGGAGGATATGGCACTTCTCCAATCCTGTAAAACATTGCTTTTGAAAACTGCTGATAAAATACAGGCAGGTTATTACTTTTGTTTGGGAGACTGTGCTCTCTCTGATGCCTCTCTTGGCTCTACTCCGGGGGTACAGACCTCTTCTAGGAGGATGAGCAGACCAGCTTTGAGGTTGACGTGTTTCTTTTTTTTTTTTTTCTGTCTGCCTTCGTAAACACCAGCCCCCAGGAAGACATTAAGCAGCCTTAAGCTTAAATTCCTACTCCCTCTTCCAGATTTGGCTTAATTGCCTTGGATTGAAGGCTGAGAAAGGAAAAGAAGGGGAGTCCCTGGCTTCATTACTCCCCTAGGTCTTTTCCACTCTTACTTCCCCAACCTAGAAAAGATTTCCTCCACAATGTTCATTTGAGAGAGGAATTTTGTCCTATTTTCCCCTTCCTCATTATCAAACAGCCCCAGTCTTCCTTGTCTCTGCTGAGGGAGTAGAAGTGTGGTGATCTGTCCCTCAACTCCCCTAAGTCCCAGCTCAGTTATCAGAAAAAAAGCATAACGTACGGAGTTAGGCTGGGGTTGCAGGTAGTGAGGACTTTGTTGATACCTCTCCTGGGTTGTGTGTTTTCCTATATCTCGCCTTCAGGAATTACACTGTGCCTTTTCCACAGGGGAATGGGCTTCATCTGCCCAGTCCTTCACTTTCCCAGCAACTGCTCTTGAACAGTGTGGACAAGGGCAGGTCTTCCTATTTCTGATCATCCCTTTGTCCCAGTGACATCCCATATCCCTTACCTAGAGTCTAGGGCACAAAGACTTTGGGCAAAATACGCTGAGATTGACCTGAGGAAACACCACCTACACATGAGTGGCAGCTGCCCCAGAGCCTGCTGCTTCTTCCCAAGTGTGTCATCCTCTACTGGGAAGGGGGCGGTGCTCCAATCTCTGGTGCCTAAAACAAGTTTTATTTCTCTCTCTTAACACTGGCAATAACCAGTCTCCATACCACTGTTGCCTTTTAAAACCTCTTAATTATCTCATGCTGTGTTTGTTGTTGGTTCCAACTCAGTTATAGCCAGGGCTGTATGGTTAAATACTTTTAAATGCTCTCTCATCTTGCTCTTTTTCCCCCCTCACTCTTGTGTATGTATGATGCTAATCTCTTGTCTTTTAAGTTTCTTCCTGCTTCTTTTGTATCTTCCTTTCCTGTCTCTCCTTCCTACCTTTTGTCTCTGGGTGTTTTGGGGCGCTTTTTTTTTTTTTTTTTTTTTTGCCTTTTGTACAAAGATTAGTTTCAATGTAGTCTGTAGCTCCTTTGTAAACCTATTAAAAAAGTTTTTTAATAAAAAGCCATGTCTCTGGTGTATTGAGAGGGTTGGGAATGGGGACTATATGGGTATAATTTCATATTCTCAATCCAACAAAGGTTTCCAGCTACACAGTTATATTATGCTCCCACACATGTTAATTAGTGCAGTTGCCTTACACTTAATTCCTAGGTAAATGGTTTTATGATTAGATCAGTGTGCCACAACTACATGGAAATGTGGAAGACTAAGAGGAATGAGGGAAGGCCCAGTGTTTTGTTTTTTGAGACAGGATCTCCCTTGCTCTGCTGCCTGGGTTAGAGTGCTGTGGCGTCATCATAGCTCACAGCAACCTCAAACTCCTGGGCTCAAGTGAGCCTCCTGTCTCAGCCTCCTGAGTAGGTGGGAGTGCACCTGGTGTGTGTCCTCATGCCAGGCTGATTTTTCTATTTTTTGTGGAGACAGGGTCTCTCTCTTGATCCTGACCTCAGACAATCCTCCCACCTCAGCCTCTCAAGGTGCTAGGATTATAGGCATGAGCCACTGCTCCTGGCCCCAATGTTTTTACACTTCTTCTTCTTTTTTTTTTTTTTGAGACAAAGTCTCATTCTGTTGCTCAGGCTAGAGTGCCTTGACGTCAACCTAGTTCACAGCAACCTCAAACTCCTGGGCTCAAGCAATCCTGCCTGAGCCTCCTGAGTAGCTGGGACTACAGACATGCACCACCATGCCTGGCTAATTTTTAGTAGAGACAGGGTCTCGCTCTTGCTCAGGCTGGTCCTGAACTCCTGAGCTTAAACGATCTACCCACCTCAGCCTCCCAGAGTGCTAGGGTTACAGGTGTGAGCCACCACGCCCAACCCCCAATGTCTTTAATAAGGGGCTTTTTATTTTGGAATCATTTTCGATTTACAGAAAAGTTGTAAAGCTAGTTTACAGCTGGGCATGGTGGTGTGTGCCTGTAGTCCCAGCTCCTTGGGAGGCTGGGCCAGGAGGAGCTGAGTCTAGGAGTTTAAAGTTGCAGTGAACTGTGATCGCACTGCTGCTCTCCAGTCTGGACAACAGAGCAAGACCCTATCTCTGAAAAAAAAAAATTGTTTTCCATATAATCCTTACCCCATTTCCCTTATTGTTAGCATATTACCATGGTACATTGTCAAAACTAAGATACTGACATTGGTATATTATGTTAGCTATACTCCAGACCATGGGTTTCACTAGTTTTTCCTCTTTCTGTTCCAGGATGTATTGCAGGGTACCTCATCACACTGGTTTTCCCAGTCTCCTCTGTGACAGTTTCTCAGTCTTTCCCTTTTTTTCACGACCCTGACAATCTTTGGAATCATTGGCCAGGTGGTGTCCTGTAAAAATACCCTCTAATCTAGGTTTGTCTGATGTTTTGTTCATTGTTGCACTCAGTTTATGGGTTTTTGGAAAGACTACCACAGAGGGGAAATGCCCTTCTTGTCACATGCCATTAGAGGATATGTGATATCCACATAACATTACCGATAATAACATCACTTTGTTAAGTTCATGTTTGCCAGGTGTATCCACTGTAAAGTTACTATTTTTTTCCTTTCCTGTTCTTTGGAAATGAATCAGTAAGTCTAGCTCACTCTCAGTGGGGTTGGTGGGAATTAAGCTTCACCTCCTAGCCGGGCGAGCCTGTAATCCCAGCTTTCTGGGAGGCCGAGGCAGGCGGATAGCTGTAGCTCAGGGGTTTGACACCAGTCTCACACCAGCCTGACTACAGCGAGACCCCGTCTAAAAGTCTCGAAAAAAAAACAATACAAAAGGCAAAAAAAAAAAATACACAAAACCATTTCCTTTGACTGGGACGGATAAATGAGAGAACGAGGTAGCTAGTTTGGCACTTGAAGTGATTATTTTGAACTGCCTGTTCTCTGGTCATGTATATTTTGGCTTAACATTGCTAAAAACAAACAAAAGAAAGTCTACCTATCGGCTTGTCATTCAGG
>CAUYRT010020042.1:0-12698 GCA_963574885.1 Lepilemur ruficaudatus
TTTTTGAGACAGAGTCTCACTCTGCTGCCCGGGCTAGAGTGAGTGCCGTGGCATCAGCCTAGCTCACAGCAACCTCAAACTCCTGGGCTCAAGTGATCCTACTGCCTCAGCCTCCCGAGTAGCCAGGACTACAGGCTTGCGCCACCATGCCCGGCTAATTTTTTCTATGTATATTTTTAGTTGGCCAATTCATTTCTTTCTATTTATAGTAGAGACAGGGTCTCGCTCTTGCTCAGGCTTGTTTTTGAACTCCTGACCTTGAGCAATCCACCCGCCTCGGCCTCCCAGAGTGCTAGGATTACAGGCGTGAGCCACGGCACCCGGCCGCCAACTCTGTTCTTTATAAAATTTAACTATTTGTTCTCACAGAGAGAAAATTTTGTCTAACACCTGCCCCTGCAACAGCCAACACACTTTAGAATGATAGGGCAAATCCACACTAAATACCTCATCCTTCAACTGTGGCATGTTACAAAACTGACGTAACTTGTTGCAAAGTGTCACTTAAAAATAGTAGCTTTAGCACAGAGATTTTGCTGATGCAAGACACAATGAAAAGAAATGAGAGCATCTGGATCTGTTAATACTTTTTTAAAATCTGTGCAATAAACCCTTCATGTTTTCCTGTCATGGAAGGTGCACCATCTGTACCTACACTCACTAAATTTATCATATCAGTCCATCTTCACATTTATCTTGGAAGTTGTTGAAGACATCTATTCCCTGTGCTCTATTCACAAGAGTGCCCAAAGTGAGTAACTCTTCATAGCAAAGAAAATCTTCGGTTATGACCCAAATGAAGTATAAAACTTGGACTGAGCCAGTAGTATCAGTTGATCCATTCAAAGCAATTGAATGATATATATTTTCCTTTTGAATTATTGCATGAAGTAGTTCTGTCAAGTTGAAGCCTAATTGATACTGCCAATTGGTTATGGTTCTTCTGGAAAAAGGCAGTTGTTTGTATTTTGAAACATTATCTCAGGCTCTAAGCATCCTACAACTGTGACAATGCATTCTTTCACAATTTCCACATCACTGAATGGCTTCCTTTCCCCCCCCCCAGGTATATAAGCTACGTTCTAAGTTGCTTCAGTGGCATTATTTCCAGGTCTCATTGCTGCTTAAAAGAATTGTCTTTACTTTTGCTTTTCATCTTTTAATTTCTGCAATACAACCTTTTTGTGTCTCTCCCTCTAATTTAAAATATTTGTGGTCCTTATAAGTGTTATAATGCTGATGAGCATTGAATTTCTTTAATATTGATATTGCAGTATCACAAAGTAAGCAAATCATCTTTTCTTTAGCAGAAACAAGGTAATATTGCAATTCCCAATCCTCATTAAAAAATATGTTCCTTCCTTCAGCATTCTCTTGGTCTTCTTTGACATGATGGGCTGTTAATCAGACAGAACTGAAAAATACTGCTGAGCTGTGCAACTATTCACAAACTCCACTTCAAACAGAAATGCAGTGCACCTATGTCAAAAGCTGGTGACAGACTGGCATACTTGACCCCTATAAACTCTCACCAACCAGCCTCGTGCAGTACAGGTGCCAATCAGGCAGGGGAAGTTAGAACTAAATCATGATTGCAGCAGCCATCAATTTAGTCTTTCTGGCTTACTAATGTTCTAATTGTGCCAGTCAATCTGGGGGGATTATTTCACTGAAAATTATTTTATTCTTAATATTTTAAATACATTCATTTTAAAAATAAAATTAAAATATAAAAGACAAGCAAAAAATGATTAATAAAAATAAAAGGATTTGTTCTGTAAAATTTGGATTCAGTCAAAAGACAGCTCTTAAGGACCTAGAAGGCCACATGTGGCCTTAAGACCATAGATTCCCCACCCTGCTTTAAACAGCACATTACAACACTACTTTATTTGAATATTACCTAGATGCCGTCCTTCCCAAAAATTCTATAATAACTATTTTTTTTTTTATTGTTGAGAATCTCCATGGTTCCTCCATTGTGCAGTTTTTCTTATTGCAATGAGCCAAAAAAAAACTGAGTTTGTCAGACTAAAGATTTGTCCCCAGTGGTTTTAAGCTGAGTGGGCCGTGACAGCAAGCACAGAGACTTGCATGTCACAGCAGGGGCACGTACTTCTGACGGATTTGCTCAACACTCGATGTGGACTGTGAAATAGAGGAAGATGTGGTGTAATTATATAGAGCTAGGCAGTTTCATTATATTAAGTGAATATATTCATTTCTCAAGCATTATCCAGCTGTTTTCCTGAGAAAATGGAGTATATGAGAAACGACAAATTTCTTTGTTTTCTACTTGTGTGGTTTATGTATAGAAATATAATTTCTATGTTGATTTTATATTCAGGAAACTTAAGACACACTCATATTAATTCTAAAAATTTCCTGTGGATTCTTTGGGATTGTCCAAACATATAACCATATAATTTGTAAATTATGACAGCTTTATTTCTTCTTTTCAATATCTTTTACCATGTGGTTTTATTTTCTTGGCCTTGCTTCACTGACTAAATCCTTCAGTATAATACTGAATTTAAGCATCGATAGTGGACATCCCTGTTTCATTCCCAATCTCGAAGAGGACATTCTCAATATTTCACCATAAATATGCCAGACACAAAAGACTACATAATGTATGAATTCATGTACAGGAAATTCTAGAAAAAGCATAACGCATCCCTAGTGACAGAAAGCAGATCAGCAGTTGCTTGGGGCTGGGGGTGAGGAGGGATTGACAGCAAAGAGGCACAAGGGAATGCTCTGAGGGTGGTGAAGATGTAGAATATTGTGGTAATGGTTACACAGGTTTATTCACTCATCAAAACTCACTGAACTGAAGGCATAATATTATATGTAAATTGCACCTCAATACAGTTGATTAAAACATCATAAAAAAGCTTTCTGAGCTGGGTGTGGTGGCATATGCCTGTAATCCTAGCTACTCTGGAGTATTGGGAGCTGGGAGGCTGAGATGGGAGTTCAAGTCCAGCCTGGGCAACACAGAAAGACCCCAACTCTTAAAAAAAAAAGCTTTCTTCTCTCTCCTGTACTGTATATACATATATACAAAAAGATCTTGGGACTCTCACTGTATATGTGTGGTTCTATGTCAGGTTTCTATCACTTCTCAGCCTTTTGGCTAAGATCAAGTGTAGTATTTCAGGTTTCTCCGTTATGTTCCACTGATCTGTGTATCATTTCTTTCACAAATGCAACACTATCTCAATAACTGTAGCTTTCAGTAAGTCTTCAAGTTAAGTTCTCCAAATTTTTCTTCTTGAATATTGTTTTGGTTATTCTAGTCCTTTGTCTTTCTGACTAAATTTTCAACTCGGTTTGTCAACTTCTCTATATGGAATATATAAACATTTTTGTTTCACAAGTCAAATTTACTGTCACCTTTCCCTGGGGAGGGCGGGCCTCTCCGAGGATGTGGCTTCACCTTGTTTCCTGTAAGGAGACAGCAGGGAGCAACAGGAAGAAGACGCGCTTTGGGCATGGACCCATATTCTGTTTCCGGCCACACTACTTCCTGATTTTTGTCTTCAAGTATGTCTCTTGGCCTCTCTAAGACTCAACTTCACTAATTATAAAATATAATGAGTGTGGGAGAGAGTCTAAATTTTTTTCTAAAGGGGCTGGGTCCTGTGGTCAGGGCTGCGTTGGCTGTTACTTCGTTCCCTCTGGCACCGGGCCGGGCACAGCGCTCTGTCCTCCTTCATTTCCACCACAAGCCATGTCAAGTCGCACTCACTTTCCCTTTCCTCTGATCACTTTGTAGCCCCTAGGACACATTTTTATTCCAGAAATCACCACATAATATTATTAATATAATTATTTCTTCCACTGCACTTTAGGTAGAGCTTTTATTATTCTAATTTGCAATTTCATTTACTGTTCACTGGATGGCCTCTCTCAGTTTGATAAATACACTTATTTTCTGCCCAACCAGACTGGAAGCATCTTCTGGGCAGGGCCTCATCCACTACTTTCTTTGTTTCCTTCATAACATTTATGCTTTTAAACACTTGTTGTGTGAATGATATTTAGTTAGAGTCATGGGTGGGGGTCATAAAAAATGAAGCAGTCATAGCTGTGAAGTTGAGGCACTAAGTATTATTAAGAAACCATTTCAGGGGTCCTAAACAAAGACTCGCTAAATGACAATTTGGAATCACAGTGTTTTAGAACTAAAGGGAATTGTCAGGATTATCTCTTTCCTCTCCTTCATCTCACGTGGGAGGAAAATGGAGCCCAGAGAGAAAGTGACTTTCCCAATGTCACGGGTCATCAAATATCCAGGTAGGACTGGATTCTAGATCTCCCAACTTCCCAGCAGGCAGAAGCCCCTGCTAGTCCTAGTCAAAACAATGGCCAGCCTGGTGTTGAAGTTCAACCTTTTCAGCAAGCTTGACCATGAAGTCTCAGATTAGCCAGTGCACTCTAGAGAAGTCATGAAATGACAGACGCCTGCCTCATAGACCTCAGCAAACCCAGCGTCAGCAAATAGAAGCACTCCTGACCCACTATAGGCTTGTATTTCCAAAAACTTTAATACCTCTTCTGCCAAAAATTACAAAATTACCAGTTATCATGACAAAAACCAATATGAATGTATAAAAAGAAATAAACAAATCACCTTTCTTCATTCCTTCTTATTTTCCTCAATCTCTTTTTCTATGACTTTTCCCTCTCCATCCCCAGTGAACCAGGGTGAACTGCTATCTTTTTCTATCTTCCACACTTTTTCTAGGCTTTTACAAGTACATTCTCACACGTACACATATATGCAGTGAGAGGATATCATTGTTTCTTTTCCCCAGAATAGAATTATACTGAACTTAGAAGTTTGTACTTTGCAAACAACAAAACAACAAAGACAATTTTAAAAAATACCTTTTTGGAAAAAGAAGTCCTACATATAGTCCTAATTTTTTTCTATTGCATACTTACTATATAAAATACTATAACTTATTCTTGGGATACCCAAGGGATAAATTCCTAAATATTTACAATTAATGAAAAGATTTCCATATGGTTTTACAGATTCCCCATTCCTGGACCACAGTTAGAGCCATGCAACACATCCTTCCCATAGGATAAATTAGGCACCGAATATGCCTTTGCATGCTAACATCCTCAGCTCATTACGGATAGGATTTAAAATGACGTATTTAATTTCTAGAAAATTCATTTTCTGTCATAATTACTAGTAATATAAAGTAGGCTCTAAAAATAGATTACCTGAATCAAAAGAATTCCAGCTATAAAAGAAAGCACATTATTAAAAGCGCTAAGGCTGCCTAGTTAATAGTCCCATAGATGTCTAGAACTGATTATGCATGGAAAAAAATTCTAGCACCTTAAAAACAATCCCCCACTGTTACCACCAGGCCTAGACTTCACTCTATCTCTACAAGCATTTTACTTGGAAAATCCTACCCATCCTGCAACGCTCAACTCAGTTGTCACATTCTCTGAGAAGCTTTCCATTTCTGACCCGCCCACCACTGAATTAATCACTACCACCTTTGTGCTCTCATGACACTCTTCTGAGCCTTGCATTATCCCAGTTAATCCCACTGTGAATGTCAAGTTTCTCTTGTCTGCTGAACTGTCAGCAAAATGTGTGAATGTTCTGTGTAGCCCCTGTTCCTTTGAGCACACACACACACACACACACACACACTCACACAGAGCAAGATACTCAACGTAGCTGGCAATTCTGCTATTTTCTAACCCCGATATCTTCATTCTGCCTTTACCTTAATTTATTTGTGTCTTGCTTCACCTAAGTGTATTTGTTCTTTTCTAACTTGAGTAGAATTCTTTGTATATTTATTTTTCTTTCTGGTTTAATATAGAAAATATTTAAGGTTTTAAATTTGCTTCTAGATGCATTTTTCGCAGAAAAATTAAACATTGGGTACAGGCAGTTTTGGCAGAAAAATAAAACATTTTATTATGTGCCATTCTGATTGTCATTACTGTCAACTCATTTTGTAATACCAGTTATAATTTCTTCTTTGACCGAAGAGTTTTTAAGAGGATATTTTTACTTGTTTATTTTTTGAGGTCAAATGGTTGGGCTTTGGGGATTACACATTTATTATTCATTTCTGGTTTTACTATATTTGGGTCAAAGAATGTGGTCTGTATGGCTATACTGCTACATCTGGAACTCAATATTTTATCTGTACCTCTTTTCGGAAACAATTAGAAATACGTGGCAAACCAAAAAGTTTTGACCCAGCAATTTCACACCTAAAATATATGCAATGAGCATAACTGAAACAATGAACAAAAATAAATGTATATTTATTATGATCCTATTTTATTTTAATAAAAATTGAGAAATTTCTAAATGTCTCACAATAAGAAACTGACAAATAAAATACAATGGACACGTTCATATTAAGGAACGCTCATATAGTCATTAATAGTGACAGTGTAGTTGAACATCTCCTAAGAAGTAAAAGCGTTCACAATTTGTTTTAAAATGCAAATTATATAACAATATAAGAATACAATAAAAACATTTATACATGTTTTATGTGTCTAAGGAAAACACACACCTAAGATGTCATGGCATTTGGGGACAGTATACTTTTCTTTCCTTGTATAGTACCCTGAATTACTTGTGTAATAAAGAGAAGTGTTTGTTGAAGAAACAGAGGTTTCCAGAAGGCCTAAACTGCCAAGTTAAAGAGGTGTGATAATATTCTGTGATTAAGAAAATGCTGTAGCAGATTATTTTCTAAGCAAAGGACTGACATGATGAAAGCATTGCTTTAGGAAGATTAATGTGGTAGACATGTGGTTATTTTTTTGTTGTTGTTTAAATAGACAAATGTGAGCTGGAATTTGAAGGAGAATAATTTGGGAAGCTATTCTGATAGCCTTAATGAAAGGAAATGAGAGAAATGGGGGGTAACATAAAGATTCAAGGTACATTTATTACAAGGGAAGACTTGATGGCATCGTAAGACAAACAGATTGGGTTAATCAATGATTAAACAACTTTTTCTGAAATCCTGTTTTAAAAACCGAATGACATGAGGAATAGGGCACTATCAGAACTATCCAAAGTCAGTGTCCACATTCATCAGTGGACACTCACGCTGAGTCAGGAGAACTCTCCATCCATTCACTGAAGTCAAAACAAGCAAAAGGGGAGGCGGGTATTGTCGCCCCATGTGTTAATTAATGATCTTTTGTCTCTTGGCTAGGACCTGGAGCTGAAAACTACATTTCCCTGATGCTTTTGCAAGCTAAGGCTGTTAGATACCACCACCTGGAGGTGCTCTCAGAAAGGCAGGAGGAGAGGCAGATTCCCTTGCTGTTTTCCAGCTTCTTTAGGCCAGAGATCTTCAGGTGCTCTTATCCCAGCCCCAGGGTGCCCTTTCAGGATCCAAAGCACTAGGTGTGAGGTTGTCCCACATCAAAGGTCCAAGTACCAAACAAGAGGCACCTCCTTCTAGTAGGGTAGCCAGGGGCGTTGGTATACAGGGCATGTCCTGTATTTACTGATTGTGTCCTGTATCCTGTGTTGCCCTGTACTCAGCTCTTTCAATAAATTACAAAGTATTGCCAGTTAGAGCTATTTTCCTGCCATAGTAATCAAAGCTTAAGTCACTTAAATGCCACAAAGCTATAAATCATACCTCCACAAATAAACCTATGGACAATCTTGTATGGTCTCTCCTGCAGGTTTGGCTGAGGGTAGATCAAAAGGGGGGATTGAGAATTAAAGTACTGATTTTTTACATTCAAGAGAGGAAAAGACGGTTCTTTGGTCGAAGTCCCAAGTCATGAACAAGTAACCACCTTAATGAGAGATAACTTACGCCCTGAAAATCAACCAATTGATGACAGCCTGGCTCCAACAACCACATTTTTGTAAGTTAGCAAATCACTGACAGCCAATCAGTGACACCCCACACATATTCAGTATACCAGCTGGTAATGTTATTGTTGAGCGTGTTTTCTCATTAATGAATGTTCAGTGGGCAAAAGAGTCTAAGTTGGATGTGACCACTGTGTAAACCATTACAATGTAAACGAAACACAGCAAATGCAAGGAATTTTATAAGCAAATTCTGCAAAACTAGAAAACACTAAGGAAAGCCAAATCATTAGGGAAGTATAACTGAAGAAAGAGGTAGGTAATTTATGTGCTTATTATTTGATGTATTTGTTGCAATGAAAATGTATATATGCATAGGAAATGAGAAATAATTCAAATTTAATTGGTTTCCTGGTTGCTGTTTTCCAGTTTTAATTTAGCTTTTTTTTCTTGTTTGTTTTTTGTTGTTGGTGGTGATGGTGATGGTAGGGGTGTGTATGCACATACTAAATCTGGCAACTCTACCTGCGAGGCTCTGAGCATCTGCTGTGAGTTACCTGCTCTGAGATACAAGCACCCACTGTGAGATGCCCACTCAGAGATCTCAACATCAACTTTGTGGAAACACTTCTCAGACATCAGAGCATTAGGCCTTTAAAGAGCCCATCAGAGCACCATAATCAAAGATCTTTTCCCTGTTGTTTCCAGAGCCCTAAGGCAGTAGCTGTTTCTGACAGTCTGTCTTTGTCCTCTTGGGCTACAATAACAAAATACCATAGACTGGGTCATTTATAAACAACAAAAATTTATTTCTCACAGTCCTGGAGGCTGGGAAGTCCAAGATCAAGGTGGCAGCAGATTCAGTGTCTGGTGATGTCCCGCTTTCTAGTTCACAGATGGCGCCTCCTTGTTTTGCCCTCACATGGTGGGTGGGGCGAGACAGCTCTCTGGGGTCCTTTATATAGGGGCACTAATCCCATTAATGGCCTCATCACGTGTCAAAGGCCTCACCTTTTAATATCATCACCTTGGGGGTTAGGATTTCAACATAAGAATTTTGGGGGAAACATTAAGACCATAGCACAATCCTAATTTCTAAATTACTTCAGGATTCATCCTTTGCTCTTTCAATCCTCCCACATATGTCCCAAAATTCCCTGTATTAAATCTCTTTTGAAATATCTAGTATGGTTTCTGTTCCCCCAAAGTACTCTGACACACTCCTCAACTCTATGTTATTCCAGAAAAAGAGGGTGGGGTTACAGAGTCCTCTTCCTGCTTATATTTTCCCCTGTCTGCTCCTTGCTCCTAGGTGCCTTGCTGCTGCCAGGGCAGAGTGCAGTATGGTGCTCTGTAACTTACAAGTAAATGAAGACAGCTAACCCTCGAGGCTTATAGAGGTCATCAGGTCACCAACAGACAGACCAGCAGGGTTGGCCAAGAGCACAAGCTCTTTCAGTAGCAGGGGCTACTGTGTGCTGAAAGAATTCCTGGTTGGGTATCCCTGGTCTTTTGGGTGGTCCCATCACTGTGGTGGGTCACAGCATAGATTCAATGGGCTATTATAAGTAGACATGATGCCCATTATGCTTGACGATCTTTTTAGCTAGCTCTTTTTCCTCTGGATTTTGTTGCTTCATAACCTTTTCCATAGCGGGTCCCCGTATAGGTGTGCCTTTATTAATTCAGTCTTTGGGTGACCCAGTGGCTTGACCAAATAGCTAGGCTATTAGTGATATATCTGAGTGTGATGGCCAAGGACATACGCCACTCTGATCTCCTGCTGCAGGTAGCATAGTAGACTGACAATGCTAGTTTGCTGCCCACCATGCTGTTGCATCAAAGCCACACTTTCCCTGAGCTACTCTCAGCCAATGACTGAGCATGGCAGGGTATTAGTGCAGGCCAATCCTGTGGGTCTCTGGACTTCTTTAATGGGCAGCTTTGGCTTGGGGACTCTCCATTAGCCTGGCTTAGACATACTCAGAGCTGCAGTCCAGTCTGAGACACTTCCTGCCAAATCCTCTCTCCTTTGCCTTCTCTTTCCCAGGGTTCAGACCTGCAGCACGGTCAGAAGGCTCTCCTCGCCTACTTCTGCTCTCTCCCTTTTGTCCCTCACAAGCCTTTCCTGTCTCCCCACCTCCAGCCCCATACATCTCTCAGGAATCTAATCCTATCTTGGCATTTGTTACTTGGAGGATTCTAACTGACATACTGTGTAAAGTTTCATTTCCATCAATCTTGGAGCAGTATGCTCTACAGCCAAGAATAGCACCTGAAGTTTAATTATCCAGCATGTCAACTGTTGTGGGCCTCCGCAATTTATGACAGTG
The DNA here is from genome assembly GCA_963574885.1 of Lepilemur ruficaudatus. NCBI lineage: Eukaryota > Metazoa > Chordata > Mammalia > Primates > Lepilemuridae > Lepilemur > Lepilemur ruficaudatus. The sequence goes on from CAUYRT010020042.1 coordinate 10,180, forward strand.
GAATTTGCCCATCTCAGAAGCTATTTCACCGGTGAAGCATGCTTCTTGTCAGATGCAAGCCTTGTCAAAGAGGCCCTGTGAGCCAACAGCTTAGGTTTAACAGTAGGTGGAGCTCTCCATGTCCAATGGGTGGGCAGCCACCTGTTCCTGAAGTTGGCTAAGCGATTGGGGACCAGGCTTGGGCCTTGGTTGGAGGTGCCAGTTCCATATCACTACAGAACTTTCTGGATATTTCAGTTTGGACAGGACCCAAAGCAAGGTGAGAATGTCAGGTGGTAGAGTCATTTTTCCTTTCAGTGACATTCTCTTTTTCCAGAAGCAGAAGGAAGTCCTTGAGGGCTTAGCTGACAAGCAAGTAGAGTCTCATTTCCAAAGGCTCCAATCTGCTGTGAGATTGATCACTGGTACCTGTAATTCCATGAGTCTGAAGGAGATAGGAGGCTCTAGGACAAGGTCTGCTTTACTGGTGACTGGAATGTTTTCCAGGCTTCTTGCCATTGGTGTCCCCTCCTCAAATGTAGTTGCTTATCTGGTCTATAAAGCCTGTAGTATAAACAATGTTGGTTCCAAAACAGGCCAGTCAGAGGTTGGGCCTCCATGCCTATAGCTAGCGATGACCATAGGATTAGAACTGTGATAACAGAGTATGGAAAGTCTCTTTGGGTCATGGTGCAAGAAGCCTCCAAGAAGGTCATGTGGGTGGCAGAATTGTTTTTTTCTTTCTTGGAAGCCCAGCCGTTTTTGGTCAACTTTTCCAGAATGGGGTGCAATGGAATGCACACAGTATTCTTGGTGGTGAGGTCATCAACAGAGTGGAATATTTGGCCCCAACCAGCTGTTCTAATCATCTTAGTGCTTGTTCAACTCTCCATCATGTACAGTGTATTACTAGGGAATTTGTTACAGCACTGCTTGCCTTGGTAAATAAAGGAAAATAATATCAGTCAGAGTCCTCTCAAAAAACAGACAAAACAAGGGCGGGCACAGTGGCTCAAGTCTGTAATCCTAGCACTTTAAGAGGCTGAAATGGAGCTCAGGAGTTCGAGATCAGCCTGAGCAAGAGTGACACCACAACTCTACTCAAAATAGAAAAATTAGCAGGGTGTGGTGGTGCTCACCTGTAGTCCCCGCTACTCAGAAGGCTGAGGCAGGAGGATGGTTTGAGCCCAGGAGTTTGAGGTTGCAGTGAGCTATGATGACACCACTGCACTCCAGCCAGGGAGATGGAGCAAGACTCTGTCTCCAAAAACAAAAAACCAGACGAAACAGTCAAAGGTACATAACAAAACAGAATTCAATAAGGAGATTACTAACCGAGGTATAAGCTGGACAAAGGGACCAATAAGGGGTAGCGAGGTGCTCAGGGATTAGTAACAGAGGGGAGCTATTACCAACCCTGAAAGAGCAGTGGGAGGGAATGGTGTTATCAGAGCCAGGTGGACCGAGGGTAGGGAAGAGGGCACCAACAGGAGCTGCCTCCACAGAGGAACACAGCCTCAACCCAAACCCCAGCCGATGGAGATGAAATACTGAAATTTCTCTTTCCTCTTCCCTTCCTCAACCTCCTACTGATGCTTTCCATTGGCTGAATCCAACCGGAAGCCAGATAACATGGGAGCCCAGGTGAAGGAGTTCATAGAGCTCAGCCTCCTGGGGCATAGAGAAGGGTAGGGAAGGTATACAGAGTATTAAAAAACAAACAAACAAACTAACAACAACAATAAAAAAAAACGGGGCCGGGTGCGGTGGCTCACGCCTGTAATCCTAGCTCTCTGGGAGGCTGAGGCCGGAGGATCACTCAAGGTCAGGAGTTCGAAACCAGCCTGAGCAACAGCGAGACCCCGTCTCTACTAAAAATACTAAAAATAGAAAGGAATTAATTGGACAACTAAACAATATATAGAAAAAACTAGCTGGGCATGGTGGCACATGCCTGTAGTCCCAGCTACTAGGGAGGCTGAGGCAGGAGGATTGCTTGAGCTCAGAAGTTTGAGGTTGCTGTGAACTATGCTGACTCCATGGCACTCTAGCCCAGGCAACAGAGTGAGACTCTGTCTCAAAAAAATAAAAAAACAAAACAAAACAACAACAACAAAACAGCATTAGCCCATCCAAGCCTGCATACCAAGTGTCACTGATGGCACAATTATAGTTCAGCACTCTTACCATATCAGACATTGCAAGAATAGCAGTGGCCACTTACCTGTTTAAGCCTCAATGAGACACAAGAAGACTCTACACACTCCCAGCTTCCCCAGCCCCCAGGGCTACTGAACTGGTGGGTGGTGGTGTTCGGTGGTGTTCAGCACCCTGGCCTGTATTCCGTCTTGGATAATAAAACTGCATTTTTTGGCCAGGCGCGGTGGCTCACGCCTGTGATCCTAGCACTCTGGGAGGCCAAGGCGGGTGGATTGCTCAAGGTCAGGAGTTCGAAACCAGCCTGAGCAAGAGCGAGACCCCGTCTCTACTAATAATAGAAACAAATTAATTGGCCAACTAAATATATATAGAAAAAATTA
>CAUYRT010020044.1:0-54702 GCA_963574885.1 Lepilemur ruficaudatus
TGGAAAGTAATATGGAGATACCTCAAAGAGATACAAGTAGAACTACCATTTGATCCAGCAATCCCATTACTGGGCATCTACCCAAAAGAACGAAAGGCATTCTATAAAAAAGACATCTGCACTCAAATGTTTATAGCAGCACAATTCACAATTGCAAAGATGTGGAAACAACCCAAGTGCCCATCAACACATGAATGGATTAATAAAATGTGGTATATGTATACCATGGAGTACTACTCAACCATAAAAAATAATGAACTAATATCTATTGAGTGAACCTGGATGGAATTGGAGACAATTCTTCTAAGTGAACTATCACAAGAATAGAAGAACAAACACCACATGTGCTCACCATTAAATTGGAACTAATCGATTAACACTTATGTGCACATATAGAAACAACATTCATCAGAAATTAGGGAAAAGGAGAGAATGGGTAAATTCAGACCTAACAGGTACAATACACATTATTTCGGGGATGGGAACTCTTGTAACCATGACAAAAGCAATTTATGTAACCAAAACGTTTGTACCCCCAGTAATATTCTGAAATCAAAAAAAAAAAAAAAAAAAGGAGAGACAAACAAGGATGAAGGAAAGGTGGGAGGATAGATGAATAGAAGAAAGACCAAAGGAGACAATAAAAATGTCTCCTTGTTGAAAAACAGTTTTTAAGCTGACCAAATTTTCTCTCTCATTCTCTTTCTTTCTTTAATCTTTTTGTTTAAAGCCACAAAAACTTTCTCTGCCCTTAAATATATTTCCTAGAATTTGCACAAACCACTTTTCTTTACATTCTTCTAGCCAGAATATGGCTACATCTATCTGAGAAAAGAATTAAAAGGTTATTTTTGTTCTACTCAGTCACATGACCAGGTAAGAGCTGTGAGTTATATTGCTATATAAAAAGAGAGAGAAAATGGATCCTAAAAGAAAATTTGTTATTTCTTCAACAAGATGCCATAGAAAATTTTGTACTGCAAAAGATTAATTTTTGCATATAAATGATGGTTTTAATTAAAGGGAGAGACACATCAAGAAGGGAGACCAGTTAAGTTGCTCCCATAACAGTCCTTGGGTTAATAATTATACTCAAGCTAGGACGATATAGGTAGTAGACTCTATGGATTGAAGATTCATCGAAGGGGTGGCGATAACAATATTTGTTGATTATTTGGCAATAGCATATGGAAGAACTGGAGATGACTTTAATTTTTAGTTGACCGGGCCAGTTGTGATGATGTACCTAAGGGAGTGGACACAGGAAAGAATGTTTGATTTGGATAAGTTGAACTAAGAAACTCCTAAGGAACATTTTTGTATATACTGAATGTTTAGGCATTTGAGATGCAAAGATAAATGATATAAGTGCCCTTCTCTAAAGGAGTTCCTAAATCTAGCAATAAGCAATGTGAAGTTGAGTGTGAGAGTTTCCCCCAACCAGGGATATTTTTTTCTTTTTCTTTCTTTTTCTTTATTTCAACATATTACGTGGATACAAATGTTTATATTACATATATTTCCTTTGCGCCACCCAAGTCAGAGCTTCAAGCCTGTCCATCCCCCAGGCAGTGCGCACTGCACCCGTTAAGTGGGAATATACCCATTCCCTCCTCCCTCTCTTACCTGCCTGACACCCAATGAATGTTACTCCTCTGTGTGCACAAAAGTGTTGATTAGTTAATACCAATTTGATGGTGAGTACATGTGATGCTTGCTTTTCCATTTTTGGGATACTTCGCTTGGTAGGATGGTCTCCAGCTTTATCCAGGATAAGAGGTGCTAGATCACCATTGTTTTTTGTGGCTGAGAACTCCATGGTATACATATACTACATTTTCTTAATCCACTCATGTATTGATGGGCACTTGGGTTGTTTCCACATCTTTGCAATTGAGAATTGTGCTTTTCCTTTTAATAGATAGACAAGACTTCATCATAACAGTTAAAAATTATTTGGCTGTTAATTTTATACTTACACAGAGTACACTTTCTTCTTGAAGTTATCTTTCTGTAGCTCTGTAATTTTCTTTTATAATTTTCCAGTTTTTTGCCTCACTTCTATCAGGATGTGATTTATTTTACTGTGCTGTTTTGAGAGATTCATTTTTTATTTTGCTGTAATATATCTCCAAGTATCTTTTTCAGAAAGACACAGAAAAGCTAAACATTCTGAACCATTGACTTCTTGAAATGTCCTCATTTTGACTAGATTTAGGAATTTAGGTTCTAAATTATATTTGAATTTTGAAGTTGATGTACTACTAACACACAGGGTTTTTTGTTTTTTAAGAGTTTTTAAGCTGACCTAATTTTTTCTCTCTTTCTTTTTTCTTTTTGTACAAAGCCATAAAAACTTTACTCCTCCTTTCCTTCTACACACTCTTTTTAAAAGCTTTTGAATTTATCTTTACAATACTAACTTTTCTCTAACTTAAGATTTGCTTTTGTTGACACTATTGACACTGGAGAGAATATCTCAATCTAAAGATAGGGGATTTGCTTTAACTAGAAGAAATTTTCTTCTATTATTATTTTTTCCCTCTGTTGTCTCTGCTCTTTTGTTATGAAAGTCCAATTAGATGCCCTTTGAAGCTCCTAAACTTATACTTCATCTAAATTAACTGTTCCCATATTTTCTACCACTGTTATTTCTTGCTTGGTATTCTAAAATATTTCCTTGATTTTTATCTTTAAGTTCTCCAATTAGGTAATCAGATTCAAGAGTCTACTCAAATATTTATTATAATCATAATTTGGATTCACAAAATTTCTTACTTTTTAAAATAGCATTATTGCATGTAATAAATTGCTACAATAAACATGTAGATAAAATTAATTTACACTAAACTTCCTTCAAGTTCATTCTATTTGGTCATTTGAAGAGCTCTCTTTAGTGTTAATAGTTTTTCTCATATTTCTGGTTATCTTTTTTTTGATGATTTATATTCTTATTTAAAGGGAAGATCTAAGCTATTTAATATAGGTGGTAGACACTGCTTTCTTCTGCCATTGAGTAGACATTTTTTTCCAGGTAGCCTCTCAATGAGAGGAAGTCATATGCCAGTGGAATAAAAGCAAAAGATATAAGTCTCAAGAGTGTCTAGATAGGTATTGAGGACATAGAATTAATCAAAGAGATAGGCAATTTCACACTTTCTAGTGGGAGCATTTACAATGCATCAATCTCAATGCCACCTTTACATACTAATATGGCCATTAATATTCATCTCCATGTAGTTTAAAATTTGCAGATAAAATAAGTTGGCCAGCACAGAGAGAAAAATGTCTGCCCAGAATACAGTTCTGCCCTGTTTATTTCAATTACAGGTCTGAGGTAATATCATCAGCACAAAGGGTTGCAAAGAGACATTTAAAGGAGAGATTCATACATGGTTTTGATGAATTCTGGAAGCAACAGTGTTTGCAAAAAGAGAATATGCCTGGAGAAGGGTAATAGAATGGACATTTTTCTCTCTGTCATGGGAGTATAAAATGAAATCAGGACTCAGGTAAAAGAGAGTAAGGACAGATGAACAGTTCAAGCATGGACTATTAAATGCATGGGAAATAGGAACCTAGCCGCTCCCCATTTCACCTTCCTTTCTTCTCTTAGAGAATCTCAAACCTATCACTGAAATAAATAGAGTGGAAGTACACTTTGGGAATATTACATAAGTCTGACCATGTTGCCCAGCTTCCTGCCTCCAGGCAGAACTCTAGTTAAATAATTCTGGACAGATGGATGCCTATCCTTGGAGAGCAGGGACACAGTTAGGAGTGAGGATGGACACAGAAGCAGCATGTCAGCCTGCTTCCATCTGGAACAAACGAATACCTCATTTTGTACAAAGGCAGTAACCATGCTGTTCAAATGATACTCTGCATGATTCCTTTGTGAGATATGGGCTTCAGGAGTATTATATTTCCCTTATCATCCAGGTAAACTATACTTCAGGGCACGAATTTGTCACCTGGCATCATTTTGGTGGTAACTTACTTTTCTCTATTGTGAACTGGTTGAAGCCAGTTATGGTCTATTTTTGTTGTTGTGATACACATGACAGATGACCTTCCCACATCCAATACACCCAAGCATTTGAGCTATTTCTGACATGTTGCTCCCATTTAAGAGGAAAGTGAATAATATCTCACTTGACACCTCCCTTTCTGTAACCATTTGAAAAATTGAAGCAGGAATCAAATATAAGCTTTATTTTTGATAAAGACAGAGTGGAGAAAAAACACTGGATTTTTTTTTTTTTAAGCTCTCTCTTCTTCACTCCCACTTCAAGCCTAGTCTTTGGACCAGCTTACCTATAGAGGAGTCTGAAAATTAGATAAGTACCTGGACATGTAAAAGAGAAATATTTGCTTCGCTACATTGAGCCCCAATAGCAGGGATAGAAAGAGATGAGTATTCAGACATGCATATAGAACACATGAAACCTAGGTGTGTTTACCACATTAAGTTAGGATCAAAAGAAAATGCTTACTTATACTATCAAGGCAGGCAAGACCAAACTGGGGAACCAAAAAGAGGTTTAATTGCACAAGTTAACATAACAAAACAAGTTAACTTTAATTCTCCCACTGCTAAAATATCTGTCAGATAAGTCACTCTTCACCTCATAAGGTAAAGTCAGTTATTTAGAAAGATAGGCAGAAACCTCTTCTCACCACTTCCAAAATATCTTACAGTCTTACTCTAAATGCAAAGGAGAAGTGTTACAAAAAAAGAAAAATATTTTCTCTATATTTACCACCCATAACTCAACCTATCCTATGGCTCTCACATTTGAAAAGAGAGTAGAGTACTAGTGAGTGAGGGTGAGAAGATTACAGGATATTATTAAATCTTATCTAAAATAGTATTTTAACTATGGTAAGTTGCATGTGAGCATTACACCTACCTTATAACTGTTGGTGACAAACCTCTCATTGTTCCAAGCAAAAACAGTTGTAATAAGGGGTCAATTCGTAATCATATTGGTAAAACACTAGAGAAATATTCTCCAAAGAAAACAGATGAATAAGAGAAGAATAAAGTGTTATAGATGGATAATCCAAGAAATCTCATGGATCACCTTTTAACATTCCTCATTGAAAGATAACTAGGCAACTGCAAGTTTTTGCTATTTTTATCTACAATATTTTTAACATATTTAATGAGATTTAATTCACATATGATAATATCAATTATTGGAAGTGTATAAGTCAATGTTTTTTGTATTTTACAGAGTTGTGCAACCACCACTAAGTTTAAAACATTTTCGTAACCCTAAAAAGAATTATACCAATTTGTAGTCATTTCTCAACCCACCCCCTCCACTAAGCAACCACTAATCTTTCTTTCTTTATAGATTTTCCAATTCTGGACATTTTGTATAATAAATACATATAAATCTTTTTATATATTCCTGGATTTGGTTTGCTAGAATTTTTTTGAGGATTTTCGCATTGTTATTCATAAGGGATATTGGTCTCTAATTTTCTTTTCTTGGAATACCTTTTTCTGGCTTTGGTATCAGGGTTTTAATACTACATCATAAAATGAGATGGGAAATATTCTCCCCTCTTTTACTTTTTATAGAATAGATTCATATTAATTGAGTTTGTGTTAATAAGTAAGAATTACATATGAACCTTTTCTTTCAATATCTGGTACAGTTCACCAGCAATATGATCTTGGGCTTTTCTTTCTGGGAAGATTTTAAATTATTAGTTCAATCTCTTTAGTTGTTACGGGTTAATTCAGATTTTCTATTTATTTTTGAGTCACTCTGGTAGATTGTGGTTTTCTACAAATTTGTCCATTTCATGTTAATATACTAATTTTTGGCATACAATTGTTCATGGTGTTCCTATAAAATCTTTATTATTTCTGTAGTGGTATCTCTGTTTCAGTTCTGATTTTGGAAATTTGAGCCTTCCCTCTTTTTGTTTTGTTATTATATTTAACTAAAGGTTTCTGTTGATCATGTCAAAGCATCAGATTTTTGATTCATTTATTTTCTTATATTAATTTGCATTGTCTATTTCATTTACTTTTGCACGAATTTTTATTATTTTCTTCTGTTTGTTTTGGGTTTAGTTTGCTCTTTTTCTGGTTTCTTTAGTTGTCAGGTTAAGCTATGGATTTGATATTTTATTTTAAATATAGGCATTTACACCTATTAAGTTCCCTCTGAGAACTATTTTTCCTTCCTTCCGTAAGTTTTGTTATGTTGTATTTTCATTTTCACTTATTTAAAGATATATCTAATTTGCTCATAATTTTTTCTTTGACCCATTTGTTCTTTAAAAGTATATTGCTTAACTTACACATATTTGTTAATTTCCCAAACTTCTTTCTGTTTCTGATTTCTCATTCAATTACATTGGGCTTAAAGAACATACTTCATATGATTACAATTCTTTAAATATATTGATGCATGTTTTAAGGCCTTATAACTATAATATTTTGAATTGTTTCATGTGTAATCCTTCCCAAAAGACTCCATGCCTGGGTTTAGCAAAATGACTGTAGCGCTAAGAAAATATAAGTATACTTTTGTTTACATATGTATTAGAAAACCTGTTCTCTTATCTGAGTTTTGAAAAAAATTTTAGGTAAATCACTTAAGGTCATTGAGACTTTGTTTCCACAGTATCTACAGCTATTACTTATATCTGCGTCAATAATAATATAATAAATTTATAAAATTAAAATTAGGCTGGGCGTGGTGGCTCACGCCTGTAATCCTAGCACTCTGGGAGGCTGAAGCGGGTGGATTGCTCAAGGTCAGGAGTTCAAGACCAGCCTGAGCAAGAGCAAGACCCCGTCTCTACTTAAAAAATAGAAAGAAATTAATTGGCTAACTAAAAATATATATAAAAAATTAGCCGGGCATGGTGGTGTATGCCTGTAGTCCCAGCTACTTGGGAGGCTGAGGCAGAAGGATCACTTGAGCCCAGGAGTTTGAGGTTGCCTTGAGCTAGGCTGACGCCACGGCACTCACTCTAGCCCCGACAATAGAGCGAGACTCTGTCTCCAAAAAAAAAATAAATTAATGAAATTAAATTAAACACACTTTTAAATAATGATAATATAATAAATATTTATATACTTACAGCTATTTCTATATCTACAACTATATATTTCTATTATGTAATTTTATATACATTCATGCATCACATACATATATATTACATATAGTTATTATTCTAGAAGAAACAAAAATATACTTCATTTATTTAATCATAATTAACAACCAAACTTATTAACACATAAACACAAAAGCTATGGCCAAAAAGTTTGTTTACATCAATAGCTTGTCTGTTGCCACTGTCAAGCATGAAGAACATATATATTAACTAATCAAACATAGATATAGACAAGACAAAGTGGGGGAGGGAAGGACATATTTAATGAGTGGATTTTCTTCATGACCTTTGTCCTACATCTGTACACATAATAATAATGGATTGCTGTAATAACAGTATATTGTAGGTGTTATTTTATTACTGATGATAAACACAATTAGTGAAGCACTTAAAAAAATACTACCCAATCTAAAAAGACTATGCCTTTAAGGATAATTAACCAGACTTCATTGAACACCCAAGGTAATTGCAAAAGTAGAGATTAAACTTGAATTTCATCCTCCTCATGTCTCCCAGGGTGAGTTCTGAGAACTTACCCGTAGATAAAATCTATTTCTCCAGATAACCAGATAATAAGCTTTCATTGAACTTCCATGCTGTTTTGCTTTCTTAAGAGCACCTACTATATTTATTTTGCTCAAACATGTAATTTTAATATAGCTCTGCTGCCATTTCTCTAGGGGTACCATTATAAAAATGATAAAACCATCAAAGTCGTCCTAGCCAAGGGTATTATTCCCCATCCATGCCTAGGGTAGGGCATCTGTTTATGGAAGCAGGGAAGCTGCTTATAATTGCAAGTCATAACAATATACAGGGAAGTTAATTGTCAAAACTTGATTCTGCTATTAATTAAACAAGTAATCTTGGGCAATTTCCTTAACTTTTGGGGCCTCAGTTTTTCTATCTTTAAAATAAAGAGCTTGGATTAAGTAATCACTAAAACCCACGCTTAAAGATTTTTTTACTCCATTAGAGTAAGTGAAATGTTAAAAGAAAGGATTTTTCTGTTTATTTCTGCTCTAAAAAGGACCTGCCGTCTTGAAGGAATCCATAAGGGCTTGAGTCTTTTCATGTTTATTTGGTTGAGTTTTTGTTTGTTTGTTTTGTTTTAGTTAAATGAGTAGAAAAACAACAACAAATACTCCAATGTTTGGAACAAATAGAGTTGAATGCTTAAGAGGTTTGGAAAAAGATAAGATCAAAAGCTTCCATAATTTTAAAGTTTTAAGTGTCTCTTTGGATTTCTATAGAAGCATTCCAATCAGTTAGGCTGAGCCTTATGAACTGTAATGGTAGTAACTTGGTGGGAGCTTCCAGAAAGCATTAGCTGCTGGTGTGGAGCTTTGGCAATGAAGCACATACAACACATCTACTGAGATGGATAGATGGATCCACTTTCTTCTCTATGTGTGATATAGCCTTAATATGCACAGAAGCCTCCAGTTGAAGGCAGAAAGGTTTGCTTAGATGAGAAAATTATCCAGAGTTCTAGCTCTGATTGCTTTCTTTCCAAACAATATAATTTTTTTCAGTCATCTTTCTTAACTAACAGTGCTTAGTGTTTACTTCTCAAGCCTTGTGTGACATTTTTATGCTTTATAGAAATACAGATTAAAAAATAACACCCTTGGTTTGTTGAGAGAGCTGTACTATATAAAGTTAAGTGAATGCTAACAATGGTCCTTTGAACTCAGGCAATTTAATCCAGATGAAAAATGCACCTAAAAACAAGCAAAACACATACAAACAAAAATTAGGCAAATGAGGACAATATGGGGTCATTCTTTTCTTCTCTTTTCCTTTCTTTTTTTGTTTCATTATCATCTATATAACTAATGTAAGACTACATAAATTCAGTTAAACTCAAAACACATTAATTAATAGATACTTATGGAGAAAACATTAGGTAAGGTGGTTTTGATTCCTATAATTCTAAAATAATTAAGCATTAATAATTGAAAATGTCAAGGCAGAGGTTAGAAGAACAGGCACTGGTATTAGCCCTGCCTGAGTTCAAATCCAGGCTCTTTCATTCACTGCTTGGGTACTTTGGGAATTTATGTGAGCTTTCTGCTCCTCAGTTTTCTCACCTGCAAAAATGGGTTAATAATATTAATACTCTCTACCTTGCAGCATTGATAGGAAGACTGTATGAACTAATATAAAGTGTTTCAACAGTGCCTGGTACATATCAGTGCCTCAAACAACAGTGCCTCAATAAATATCAGATAATATTATTCATCATTTTATCCCTGGTAAGGCCTCCGTAAATGATTTTCCCATAGTAAGGTTTTGAACAGAAGTTGTGGCATTGGCTAAAATTCAGCTGAAAATCTTCGTTAGAAGCTAACTCTTTTATAATATGAATTTTCTAACACCCTACAAAATTTCACATTTCTAATATTATGTTTTTTAAAACAATGAACAATGCCAGCGTACCAGTTAATGGTGAAAGGTAGTTAACGATGCTTAGACTATACCAAATCTCACAATGTAAATGACACCAGAAAGATGGTTGGCAAAACACCGGCAAAAAATTGTAAAAATACAATTTTTATTTTCCTTCTATGTATTGCTACCTTTGTACTATAAATCCCATAGGTATTCATTAAGAATGAAATGATAACCCTTCAATCAAATTAATATTTAGTGAATTGCCACTGAGTGATGAAGATCTGCTATGTAAAACTATTCTGTCTCCCTGGATACCTTACTGAGAACGACCAACTGGTCATTGGGGCAGAAGAGTATTTGGAGAGTTTTTGACATATCCAGGAATCTGACTAAAAGTGCTGCTGCCCACTTTAGAAACATTTCTCCCAGTGATCTGTGAATGACTAGAATATAAGTCTCATCTGTGACATCATTCTGCAAGACAGAACAAAGTTGATAGAGGAATTTGCTAATTCAAAAGTCCAAAACTTGTTACCAGGGACAGTAATTTACTTAAGATGTATCTATGTTCCTGAAAGTAATGGAATCTCCACAACAGGGAGTTTTAGGGAAAGCTTCAAGGTAATATCTTGTTTGTCATCACAGTTGTGTGATTTTCCCCAACTACTGGAAAAATTCCTATGGTACCATGACACAAATGTGTAATTCCTGGTATAGTCAGTCGTTAATGATTCTGTTTCCCATTTGTAAAAATATACAAAGTACAGACTACAACCAGAAGCCTGATTGCTCATCAGGCACTCACTTCTTGTGAGTCTCCGGCAGCCTACCAGTCAAAATATCTGTGGAGAAATTAAACATGTAATAAGAGATTAATTTCAAATGGAATAACTTTGGACAAGTGTAGCAATTTTATATTATAGCATATCACTGAATTTATTCTTGTCTTCTGCATTCATATCCATTCTTTGGGCAAGTTTCTTTTTTAGTGTTTGAAATTTTATGTCTGTAAAATGGAACTTTAGACACAAAGAGTAGGCTATTTTAGCGGAAACATATACTAATGGTCATCTAACCTCTCTATTTTCTAAATTGAGACATAAGACCAGAGAAATAAGGAAATCTTAGCAAGTCCACACAAGAAGTTATCAGCAGAACAGTTATTGGAATACAAATGAATAGAAATTCAATAAGATTTGTCTGATGCTCAAAGCTTGTATGATTTCTACAGTTTCCTTCAGGTCTAAAACTTGCAGAATCTACTTCAACTCTGTCTCCCTGGAGAACCATATTTTATCCCTTTAGATGGAGCTTAAAGGTCGAATTCTTACTGAAACTTTTCTCGGTATCTTTAAGCATTGATAGTGGATGCCTGCCTTCTGCTTCTATAGTATTTTTTTGTTATCTCTATCATAGCATTTATCTTATCATATTTCACTTATTTATATACTGGTCTATCTCCCCAGCTGCACCTGGAGTGTTTTTGCTGCCTAAATTTCTGGGGCCTTTTTTTATCTGACTTGGTAATTGGTGCTTATAAATGTTTTCTGAATTAAGGAATAGATTAAGTTCTCATTTGGGTCTTACCTTGAAATTTTCCCAGCTTTTCATGCCATGACATAAAAATTCCCTAAGAACTTGTGACATAAGTCAAATTCATACATTTCATAACTTCACAATGAGACACTTTGTGCTTTTGTAATGACCCTTCCAATAAAGGGGTACTAGGCAATTCATCTTTTTATGAAACACAGTGACCTGCTATGTGTTTTAAAGAAACTTGATCTACCATTATTTTTACATAACACTTTCAATTTCTGGAGAATTTTTATAACCATTGTCTCATTTGATCTTCACAGTAACCCTATAGTGTAGGTGGACACAGATGTTATTGTAGCCTTCCATAGGAGAGTTCAATAAACTCATGTAATTGAAAGAATACAATTTTGAAAAGAGGTTTTGAAATTTAGCTCTTGTTCAATTCTAACATGGTTCTCTTTTTAAACCTTTGAACTGTCCAGAAAGAACAATTCTCAAATGAATCTGTGTTCTAAATTAGCCAAAGCTCTTTGAGTGGCAAATGGTAGACCCAGATCAACCTGTCTTAACTATTAATAAAATAGAGAATTTACTGTGACACAAAAACTAAGTAGGAAATAACTTCAGGGACACTTAGTTACAGCGACTCAAGCTAGATGACCAGAAATCATTCTTTTGCATTTTTAAGCTTTTGGACCTAACTCTTCTTCAAGTTGTTTTTAATCTCAGACTGTATGTTCCCCTTAAATTTGTAGAATGATCATTAAAAACTACAGAATTTTAGTTCTTACAAATTTATAGCTCAAGGAGTGCAGTTGAGCAAATATCTAAGACCCATCCTTCAGTGGCCTGACCTGGGTCATGCGTTCATCACTAATAGGTCAATGCAATTATAAGGATGAAATTCTGTGATTCATGAGAACTGGATGAGAGATTAATTTCTGAATACTACAGTGGCATCAAACCCAACAGAATGGCCTAGAGTAAGAATGGAGGAGGAGTGCTTCCCCAACAATCTTTAGAAGTTATCAAATGAATCTTTATTTTCTTTGACATTACCTTTTTATGGGTAGTTCATTTCAATAAATGTTTAGAAATAATGGGTTTAGTAACTTGAATGTGAAGTCAAAAAAATCACCTTGTTCAAACAGGAAATATGAACAAAGCTATCTTATCTATTTGCTGCACTAATCAAAAAAAAATTGAATAATCCCTACTGGCTAAGAAATTGCAGCTATGCGAAAGATAAACTGACCCCCTTCAGACTGATGCAGCATCAGCAGAACTGTTGGCTAAGTTGTGCAGCATCTCTTATTTTTATATATAAAGAAGGTGGAAAAAAAAAAACACACAGTTGGATTTTCAGGTCATCACAAGAGCTACAATATAATCACTATTTATTAATATCTTTATTCCTCCATATGAATAAATAATTCCTCTCAATAGAAAAGTCCTTCTATCACTTAAAAAGGGAAGCAGGTGGATTAGGACATCATCAATAGAGAATGAATACGGAAATTCAACTTACTTTTCAAGAGAACAATAGAAATTTAAAGGGATGGGCTATTATGAGGAACTCACCAAAAGTGAGATATTATCCTGGCCTTTTGTTAATCATTACCAGGATTGAGGTTGAAGATGGAAAATCTATTTATATTTTCTACTTTATTTGTATTTTGGTGGCAAGTTCCCCCTAAATATGATGAGATTTTTGTTTAAGCAGATCTCTACAAAAACCAGTTTGGGACTTAAGAGAAAAATAATATATATGGAAAAAAGGACCAAACTAAAGTTTTTATCATTTAGAATCACACAGATCTGAGGTCATTGATTCATTCATTCAAAACAAATTTACTCCTCACGCCTGTAATCCTAGCACTCTGGGAGGCCGAGGCGGGCTGATTGCTCATGGTCAGGAGTTCGAAACCAGCCTGAGCAAGAGTGAGACCCCGTCTCTACTGATAATAGGAAGAAATTAATTGGCCAACTAAATATATATAGAAAAAACTACCCGGGCATGGTGGCACATGCCTGTAGTCTCAGCTACTCGGGAGGCTGAGGCAGAAGGATTGCTTGACCCCATCTCAACATTACTCTGGTAATGTTCTAGGTGTTGAGAATGCAGCAGAGAACATAACAGACAAAGCCCCTTCATACAACTTGTAGACTAGTATAGGATTTGGAAAACTTTTTTTATAAAGAGTCATACGGGAAATAATTTTGACTTTGCAGGCCAGATTATCTCTGTTGCAGCTATTCAACTCTGTCATGGTAGTGTTGAAAGCAGCCAGTAATGATACATAAACAAATAAATGTGATTGTATTCAAATAAAATTTATTTAAAATAACAGGTGACTAGTGATATTTTAGTCCAATGGCCATAATTTGCCAACCCTTGGTCTATTAGGCTGCCAGTTAAGGCTCTACCAAATAACTAAATGTAGAACTTAGATCATGTTGCTGTTTCCTTCAAATCTGTTTTTGCATGTTTAAATGTTATTAGTAGTAGCTACTTCACAGACTTATTTTAAGAGTAACTGGGATAATTTATACAACAGGTCTTAATATTCGTGGTAACTTAATAAATATCACTTAATTCTGAGTTAATTCCCTCGTTTTATAAATGAGGAAATCAGTACATTAGGGAATCCAATAACAAGTGCATTCAGGCTTCTTTACCACTTCCTTATTTCCAATTCTCTAGCTCTTTGAGTTCCATCAATATAAAGGTAGCAACTTATAAAATAGCCTTATAGGTCTGAAAAGCCAGTATTGTTTTGGTCCCAATTTGATTTCCAAGGCACATGGATAAAAACATTATTTTAAAAATAGATATTTATTTTGATAATTAATATGACCTTGGGGAAAGTAAAATAAAAAAGTCAAATTCTTATTTTTTATTTGATAAATTATGAGTAGGCAGAAAAAATATTTAAGAATTTTGCCTGATCAGGCAAGGAATATATACCTTCATGATAAGTCTGAATCCATCTCTCTGTGAGGCACTATAGAGTATACAAAAGATATATAAAGTGTTTGTTTCCTTATCTTCCAGAGCCTTCCAATCTGGTCAGACAGACAAGGTATTAGCTTTTCCAATATGTTTACTGAGTATCCACTCTTAGCCAGGTTTTGTTCTAGACACTGGGGAAAGATTAGTGGATATAAAGGACACATGTCCTTCCCCTCCTGGAGACTAAATTCTAATGGAGAGATACAGACAACAAACAGAATACATGAGTACATACAGAGTATGAATTTGGAGAAGAATAAAGGAGAGAAAAGCATTTGAGGAGTAGCAATCATAGTTTTGTTGATTTGTTTTTTGATTTGTTTTTGTATTTTTAAGGATGGTCAAAGAAGGACTTACTGAGAAAATGCTTGCAGAAAATGCGAGAGTGAGCCACAGGAACAGCTTAGGGAAGAGCATATCAGGCAAAGCAAACAACAAGTGTGAGGGCCTGAAGTGGGACCATGCCTAGTTTTTAAAAACAGCAGGTCATTGCATCAGGGTCAGAGTGAGCTAACAGGAGAGTTGCCAGAGGTAAGGTCAATGTAGAGTGACTCCTGATGAGTGTGGATCCTTGAGGGCCACTGTAAGGGCATTGCCCTCTACTCCTAATGAAATGGGAAATAACTGGAATATTCTGAGCAGAGTAAAAACAGGCTCTGACTGCCATATTCCAGGGATCACTGTAGCTTCTCTGCAAAAAATAGATGGTAGAGAGAGGGGACAAAGTAGTGAGACCTACAATTACACTATGTGTATGTGAAACCATTCTGTAGGTAGAACTAATCCTGTCTCGGGCCACTTCATTTAGTGGGGGATAAAACAAAGATCCCTGGATAATAAGCACCCACTCACAGTTCTTGCTCCCATCATTAATTGGAGCAACATGATCCACTCTGACTTCTAGCAATAATAAACAGCTGTCAAAAAAGGTTAAACCGAACAAAAAATATAATTTAAAAAATAACAATGTCTTCAGTCTCTAACAAGTGCTCACCCCTGCCTGGCCTGGAGTAAAAGTGGGCAGCCTTCCCCTGAACTCTGGAACTGTTAATGCCATAGTTCTTCTAGCCTCAAAGGTCTGAGCCTTTTTCCTCTTCTCTTCCTTTACGTCCCTAGCAACCTTTCAGTGAGGCTTTCGATCATCTAGCACTTCCTTTGGAGCTGGGCAAGTTGGGATCTCCAGCTGTAGTCGAAGTCCCCAATGGAGCAGTGCAGTTCTTCGCTGTGCTGGCGTCTAGCACTCTGAAATCCCTGCTGCTACTCTCTCCAGCTCAGCTAGTATGTTAGAGTTTGGACTGCCTCTGGCAGATGTTGTCTGAGCCTCTTCCTGTTCAAACCTTAAAGGCTCTTCTCAAACATGCATTCAATCTGTAATAGCTCTATTGAGTCATGGATCATTTGGGTCAACACTGTGTCCCCTGGGCACTACAAACCAGGCTCTTAGGACAGGAGAGATGCCAGTTTGACAAATTCTGTCCCACTAACTCTGCCAACCCCGTATGCCTAGATTGGAGCATTTTCTAGGAAGCTTTTCCTCCTCTCTAGCCAAGAAGTTTGTCTTTATTCCTTCTGTCACAGTCCTACTTTTTCAGACTCACACTCTTTTGGACAGGAGCCATGTTTTATGTGCCTTTGAATCTCTGTTGTCCATATATACACTCTCATTAAAAGTCAAATGAATTAATCAATGAATGCCTCAAGCCATCTGGAAAGCCCTCTCAGGGGCTTCCCAAAGCCTCCATTTATGCTTAGTAATTATCGTTGTTAGTCTTTGTAATAAATGAGACTATCTAACTTTTGTCCGCATTGCTAATACAGGCTGAAATACAGTAACCATTTATTTGGCAGGGGGGAGGGGCAAATACATAAACTATGGATGTGATTATGATCTACAGATATGCCAAGGTTATAGTACAGACATAGGATTTTATTTAGGTGATAAGGCCTGAGTGAGAAAATTAAACATGGATATGGTTTAACTAAGCAGAGGAAACGATTTTCAATAGGAAGAACAAAAGGAACCAATTTTCAGTGTAAGGATGGGCTTAGCATATTAAGGGCAGTGAGAGAAGTGAAGAGACTCATCTCATTGTAACTAACACTGGGGAGCAGAGAGAGGTAAGAATAAACACGCAAGCTTAAGCCAAAATATCTATGGATCTCCAGGTGTTTTCTCCCCTTTCACCTCTTTTCAATCTGCTCATTCCCCTATAGCATCGCTGCATTAGCTGGTGTAAACTAAGAGGACAGTTGAGTTAATGGTTGCATAAGTGTTGTGCATATATTGTAACTGCTGATACTTTTTATTTGTTCTCACTGTTTTTTCCCTCACAATCTATTTTTCCATTAAGCAGCCAGGATGATCTTTGTAAATTTTAAATCAGCACTTATGTCTCCTCTACTATGAATGCTCTAATCTCTTCCAGTTTCATTTGAATTAGAGGCTAATGTCCTCACCATCACCATGGCCCTTTCAGTGAAGGTTTGGATTTTATCCTATTAGCACTGGAGAGCCAATGGGAAAGTTTGAACTGAGGATTATCTGATAAATCAATGCAGATGGAACAACATGCATAATCCTCCCCTCACGTCTTCCCATCTTCACAGCTCTCTTGAAAACCATCAATATCAATTGAAAAAGTTGTGTCTGTTCGAGAAGTGAACATCTCAAGATGCAGGAGTTTGATCAAGGCCTGGTGCCATAACAGTTTAGGTGGTTGGGCACAGGGTGATGTCTGTCTTTGCACTGCCTCTGAAAGTAGAATCAGGGCAGCCTCAGTCTGAGCAGCATATGCTGCTAGTTGGCTGCCTGGTTACCCTGACTGGGTCCATTAATATAAAATATAAACAAAGCCTGGATGAATGGGGCTGGCCATTTTGTTACAACATATGGCAGTGGCATCCCAGATATTTTTATCCTACTCCCACCCAGATGTTTAGCTCTCCTGACACTCAATTTTATCTGGCAGACAAGGTAGTAGAGAATGCCCTTGTGCTTTGGGGGAAAGAATGTTGATTTTTTTTCTCAGTACCTTGCAAAAATAGGTTAGTAGTCAATTAATAAGGCTTCTATCGCCCTTTTAAAAAATATTGCTACATTTTAAAAATAAACCAATCTCTATTTATCATCCTCTCTTTATCTTTCATATTCCTTTTCTGAAGTCCCTAAAACTCAAACAAAATGAAACCTGCCTTTTCCTGAAAAGGTACACTTAAACCAAATATAATACTTTAGCCAAAATTGTTCAGATGGTTTGCTTATTTTTCTCTTAAGTGATACAGTGCTGGCTATAGAGCTCTGTTATTTTCAACAGTAATTCTGAAAAACAGCTTATGCCTGGAGCCTGTGGGTGTAGCAGAAAAGATAAGTGTAGGTCTGGCATTCTTTCCCCAACTGACTGGGTCCTTAGGCTTGCATTAAAAATCATGGGCTACCTACCAATGGTTGCAAGATCCCCTTGGAGTTTTTGTTTCTCATTCTCAATCTTTGTGAAAGACCGTGTTCAGACCTCTCCACTTGCTGAATACTGAGCAGCCATGTGCCTTGTCCCTTTTGGAACCCTCCAAGGAGATGAAGAGATGCCCTAGATTTAGCTACTTTTGCCTCACTAGCAAAGTTAGCAGTTATCACACTCTACCAGATAACAGGAGACTAGAACTTGCCCTCCCAAAAGCCCCTGTCAAAGCTCTAGGGTAGATGAGAAATAAGCAATCTTTGAATAAGAGAGAAAGTGGTGCTGAGAATAATAATAACATGTTGCATCTTCCTGGGGTATTTCATCCTAAGATTCCTAGGTGCTTTGCCAATATTCTATCTACTAATCCTAAGTGGCAGGTATTATTATCAACATTTTATAGGTGGGGGACCGTGAGAGTGCTGGGCAAGGCAGAAACGAAACAAATAAGAGTGTAGTCAACAGATTTGCTGAATTCTCAACTAAACTGCCAAATAAAGAGATAAGAAAAATAAGGAAAGAAGGAAAAAAGTTGTTTAAACGGCCTATTTTTATTTAGTCTGAACACAGTTAATCTCCCCGTTGGGATTTTTACCTTTTGGAATTATTTAATCAAGCATTCATTCAAGTTTTTGAAATCTTTCAGTCTTCATACTTCCTGACTCAACTATAATATCACAAAGCCATTCACTATTTTGGATTTGAAATACGTTCTTCTCCTGGTTTGCAGGGTACTCCACTGTCCTACTGTTCTTCCTGTCCCATTCATTGCTCCTTATCAGCTTCCTCTTCTTCTCAGCCTGTAAACCCTAAGACCGTTCCTTTATATATGTACACCGTCTGTTGGCAATGTCAAAAAATTAAATATCATGGAATTATATACTATAAAACTACACATAAAATATATGTATGTATGTGCATGTGTGTATTCTTTCTCCTGGAAGTTACCTCCTGCTGAAAGGCAAATCTTGGCCAGGGGGACTGTCACTATGAATTCATCTTCAAAGCTAGTAACTATCTGATTTTCTTCTATCTGTCAACTTCCTGTCACTCTCCCACTGCAGTTCACCTGATTTTGTGGGAAGTCAGGAAGTTAAGATTTATGGATCTTTGAATTGTTGCTAGAGGCTCTGAAATAATCTCCTTGGCACTTTTATTCTCTTCCCAGACAATCTTCCCACCCCTATCCCATATATCATATCACGAATTCATGGGTTAAAATATTTCTATGGTTCTTCAATTTCTGAAGTGCGACCTCCAAGAGATGTTTTTCATTGCTATGTTTCTTATAAAAATACTAATTTTGTATTATAATATATATCCTGGTATATATAATATATATAAAACACTTGAAAACAATGTATTGTCTAAATAGATTGTATCTACAATTCAGCCTTTAAACACAATTAAAGAATTACAGTTAACTTTATAACTTAAGCATTATTTGATAGTAAGTAAAAAAGGAAGTCACAAAAATATATGTACACTATAATCACTTTTTGGTGTGTGCCATGTGTCAGTGTGTATATTTGGAGACATATGTAGTAAAATAAGAAATTATCTCTAGGTTGTGACTTTTATTTTATTATTTGTGCTATCCTAAATTTTCTACAGAGTATTATTTATTACATAAAACAAAAACTATTTAAATCCATTTAAGATGAAGCTGAATAAACTTATTGATCTAACATTCAGTGAAAACATGGGCCCATTTATTCTAAAAAAAAAGTCTCTCTTGGGAAAATAGTAACTATTTAAAAATAACTTTTACTTATGGTTGGTCATTGGTTGGGGTCATCAAACAAGGGATTTTTTGACAAAATGTACATGAAAAACATATTTACTTTGAGAACGGGTAGGTCAACCAGGGTGTTAAGTCAGGTGATGAAAGTAAGATTGGGAGATTCAAACAGAAAAGAAGGGTTAAATTCTGAGAAAATATCCACACAGTACTTCCCGTGGAAGCCAATTTTGTACTCAATGTACTGCAACCAAAATAAAAATGTTTCAGCACTTGGAAAGTACCTGTCACTTTTCTACCAGTCCTACCTTTTCCGAAATAACAGGGAGATTTCAGACAGAAAACCCCAGTCTGGTCAGTGTGTGGTTTTAGCATTGTATTAAGAACCAATGGGAAAGATTAAAGAATGTAAAATGTCTGCTTTCCTCAGGATTCTTACAACTTTGTCAAGGAAGAATTTTTATTGCATTGTGCCACAGTATGTGTTCAAACAGTACATATTGTGAGTGGTCAGGACGTGGAGAGGGATTGCATGGGCTGGAATAGTGACAGGAGATTTCAAAGGAGATGGTGGAAATTCATCTGTATTTTAAAAGACAGGCAAAACAGTATAGGAAATATTCTTGGGCAAAATGAACAGCAAGGAGAATGCCAAGGAGGCTAAAATTACATGGCATTTGTAGCTAGATAAGTTAACAGGGTACTGGCCTGACAAGGTATCAGTGTTGTGTAGGTAGAGTAAAAAATGTGTCGGCTGATATAAAACTCCAAGAGGTCTGGATTAAAAAAATGTGGCACACACACACACACACACACACACAGACACACACACCATGGAGTATTACTTAGCCATAAAAAGAAATTAATTAATGTCTTTTGCAGCAATTTGAATGGAACTGGAGACCATTATCCTAAATGTAGTATCTCAAGAATGGAAAAACAAGCACCACATGTACTCGCTAATAATTTGGAATTAATCAATGGGCATACAGGGGCACAGAAAGAAGTGAAAGTCATTGGAAATCAAGAAGGGGAAGGGGAGAGAAGAGGAGGGGTAAAAACCTACTTAACAGGTACAATGAACACTATTCAGGTGATGGGCACACTAATAGCCCTGACTCAGCATTATAAAAGCTGTCCATGTAACAAAAGCATTTGTACACCCTCAATATTTTGAAATTAGGAAAAAAATTCTGAGCACTTCCCTGAAGTCTTATACTGAGTTGCCAGTAGAACCAGTGCTCACACAGGGTCTCCGTCTTGTTGGGCATGGGGTGAGAATCAAGAAGTTGGGTGGCTTTTCCTTTAAAGGTCCTGATGGTGCATCCTTGGATCTGGCCTGCCAGGTTAGATTGTAACCATTCTTCAGCACTGTGAGTTATGGTATCATAATGAGATTGGGCTCAGCCCCCGGAACAGAAAGATCTGAAGTATTAGGCCCAATTCTATAAGTATTCAATTGTGCAACATTGCAAAATGGGCATCACATGCTCAACACTCAAGTTTCCTTATCTGTAAAATCGGAATAATGGGTCTGATGGTGGCATTGCTATGAGAAAATAAATGATGCATGTTATGTATTTCATATGGTTCTTGGGACGTTTTAGAGATTCACTATATGGAATATGATAAAATGTTTTACCAAGTAGATAATATTTCAGGGGCTTTTAACACCAAAGTTAAGAAAGAGGAGAAGAGGAGAGGGGTGGTAGAAATGGTAGAGGTAGAAAAGGAGAAAGGAATGAAAGGAAGAATGTCACACTAGGCATTACTGAGGGCTAGTTGCCTAGTAAGGTAGAATTGAAAAGCCTCAGATTACTTAATGGTTGAGAATGCCCGGTGGTCATTTAAGATAATATTACACATTAATTAGAGAGAAATAGATTTTTGGTAGTAGAAGGCAAAAATAGCAGTAAGTGATACTTTAATATATCCCCCCAAAGAAAAGTGGGAGCATATTCCTGTGCTGACCAGCCAGTTACAGTTCGAGGCTCTCTTTTACCAGTTCCAGAGAACTGCAAGGCTCCTTAATTCTTCAGGAGGACAGTCATATCCGTGTAAGGGAAGTTCATGGGTTCATGTGACCATGTAACTCTTGGCCTTCTTATTGCCCACTGTGCCCATTATAGCTTCTAGAGTTGCTTGAAAGATTACAGATTTTTATAAATAACTCTTCTGTGCTGCAAACTGTTCTGTTTTTCCATCAGAAAACTTTTTTCTAGGACATTGATAATCCTTCACCGACTTTCTCCCAGAGCCTCCCTATCCATACACTTTCTTTCCTTCTGAGATTCCTTATCAGTGCCTCCCTACTGCACAGTGATTTTATGCTAACCCCTCTGATGTAAAAACTGAGAAAAATCTTTCTGGAATCCCTTTGAAACTTTGATTGATGTAAAGCACAATAAAAGCACAGCTGGAATTGAAGATACCAAGCTCCCGCTATTTGGCTCAAGCTATTTGGCTCAGCATCAGAAGAGAGAAGAGGGGCAGATAGCAAGCTTTGTTTGGTCTTGAGTGTGAAAGCAAAGCCAAGATGAAGTGGGGTGCCATTTGTTAAAATATTTTGAAGCAATAACTGTGCTTTGAAACTAATGAGAATTATGTTCAGATTAATAGCTTAGGTCATATTTCATGTATTACATTTAGTATTGGAGAAAAAGAACAAAAGGAGAAAGTTGTCATATCCTTCAAAAATCTATACATATCACTAATCAAAGGGCACATTTAATGTTCTTGCAAAAATGCAATAAATGCTAGCTAAAATCTCCTTTGATGCAACCCATTTCTTCTACAAACTTTTTGTCATTAAAATCTTTTAAAATTTGGGCCGGATTACTTTTTCCCAAATATCTGTTTCAAAGAGGTTCTTTAAACCTTTTAAAGAGAAAGGATCATAGAGCATTTTGAGAATCTGAAGGATACCACATATCCTCACCTTTAAAAAAAAATCACATATGGTGACACCTTTTTTTTTGCACCTGCCTGACTCAAAGGGACTCAGGGATCCATGATGAACCCTTAGCTCAAGGAATGCTAGTCTAAGAGTTCCTATTCTAGAGCAAGTCAACGTAAGTCAAATGTGAATGAAAATAACTGTCCTTACCTCTAAAGATGGATGTAAAGATTAAATAAGTAAAAGCACTTTAAGAGTTCATCGCAATGCCTAGAACTCAATAAATATTAGTAGTTGCTATTTTGTTGTTGGTATCACTGTTTCTACTTTCTCAATACCATATCAAGGTTCAGAAAAACAAGATTTTAACAAGGAGAATGGCCTTGATTTTTATGAAATAAAACCACCCAGTTTTTCTACAGTTATTTAAGAGCTTCATTAATAAATGCAGCCAGTTCTTTCTACTATTTGGAGATTTATTAACTAAAAGTAAGTACCTTACTTATAGGACATCTACTCTTTACTTGAAACTCTAATAGGAAGAGAAGCTCTTCACCTTAACTGAAGTTTAACTACTTTTTTGCCCATTCATTTTGCTCTTTGATCTCTATTGACTGCACCAAGACTACTGGGGGGAAGAAAAAAAACAACTGTCCGTAACTGCTGATAATAAATGACTGGACTAAGAGAAAGGAGTGCTGGTCATATCACTTATTCAATTGAATGACTTTATTCAAGTAATTTATTAGTTAAGGGAAGGGAGTTTTCTCCTCATGTTGTTAGAGTTACAGAAGCAGGAGATACATTTCTTAATTCTCCAAGTAAGAAATATAAATACATTTCCCCAGGAAACATTTACATAAATAGCAGCTATTTTCTATAAAGTATGTTATCTCCAGCAAGATGGGAAATCTTACCTTCTAAGCTATTTTCTAAAATAATATTATGTTAGAGATTAGAGAAATCTTAGAGATTATTCTAAATTAACTCATTTTACAGATGGGAAAATTGAGTCTCACTGAGGATAATTTATTTGCTGAAGCCATACAATAAGTCTATAACAAAATTATAAAACCCTTTCACCACCAGAATTCCACATCAATTTGTCAGTACCACCACCCTTCCATAATCAGAAAAGGCCTATGTACCAGCTCAGGGAATCAAGATTATCTAATCCAAGACTGAAAATTAACATCCATTGGGATGTAATCTAATCGTAGTTCAGAACTTTTACATAATCTATTCGTAGGAACAGATAGGCCTAGCGTTCATAGAGCTCTTATTTGTATTGATTTGAATTTTATTTTTAAGTAGAGAGAAATTCTTGAGAATAAATCCTTTCTGACTCAGAAGGCCTTGTGATATATTTCATTGTTTTTGACTACTCATAATATACTCATTGGATTTTCTTTTAATCAGATAATCTTTGAAAAAAGAACAGAGATTTTACTGTATGAGTTTAAGACAAATCATTTTTCTGAGAATTTATGATTCAACTTTCCTTTAAAAAAATGGGAAAGATTTCCTTCCTCTTATTTTTCTCCATCCCAAATTTTCTGGAGCTTTTCCCAGCCTCTGGTCTTTCCTTTATATTACTACGAATATTAGACTTTACTCATGTTTTTCCTAACATTTCTTACACCTATCCACTTTGTGCTACTGCTGTGATACTGCTGTGCTTTTACTTAAATATCTCACAAGGAGATTTTACATGTAAAATCTTAGCAGTTTATGGGAACAGTCTAGTAAAGAGAGCAATTCAGTTGGTAGACAAAAAGCACTAGACCCAGTTGTCAAAAAGAAGAAAAATACTTGACCAGAGAAAGGATTATCTAATACTAGATATGGAGTAAGATTTGAGTCAGTATAGGTTAGAAACAGGAGGAGGTCTTTCAGAAATTATGAAGAGCAGAAAATTAAAAACGTACCTTGACTGTGTCTTGTTCACTCATTCATTTATTTGTTCACGAAACATTTATTGGATAGCTATTATGTACTAGTCATTAATCTAAATATTTAGGATACATTTATGAGCAAAATTAAGATCACTGCTTATAAGAAACTTCAATTCTACAATGGGGAGATAAACAATAAATTGAAAATTGAATAAATAAGTAAACTATATAGTATCTCAGAAGTTGATATGTGCTAAGGAAAAAAGTGCTAGGGAATCAGTAACTGCTGACCTAAATGAGTTGGGCAGGGTAGGCATTTTCGAGAAGATGACATATAAGCAAAGACTCGATGAGGGTGACAGAGATGGCTATGCAGTGTCCAGGGAAAGGGCATCCTAAGTGCAGCAAACAGTCAGTGCAAAATCCTGAAGGTGTAAGAACCATGGCATCATGGAAAAAAAGGTGGCTGAATCTAAGTGAGGAAGAGGAGAGATGTAGGATAGGAGGCCAAAGAAGTAAGTGTGCACCAAATTGCAGAGAATGCATCTGATTTATTTTTGTTATTCCCAGCATTAAGCACAGTACCCGGCATAGAGTTAGTGTTCAGTGCATGCTAGAAGAAAGACTGAATAAAAAAGTGAAAGCATGGGCAGGATTCAAGAATGTCTTACCATTTAAGTGGGAAGAGTGGGTTGAGGTGGAGTTCTGTCTACTGCCAAAGATGGCTAAGTATCTGTGCATATGCTAGCATGATCGTGAATTAGATTTGCTTTAAATTTTTCTGAAGTGAAGAAGATATAAGAAAATAATTTAGTTCCAGTGTTGTACATTATGAGACAAGATAATTAGTGTCACTATGTCTAATCTGTTTATTTCATGCTTGTTTCATTTTCCTCTCCATGATGTTCACTTGTCCCTTCATTTATAGTTATCTTCACTTCAACTCTCATTTCTCTTCCATTCTAATGTCTGGGCTTGTAGAATTGACAATGTGTAGTGATGATTCATTTCTGGTTTAAAGAATCTTGGAGTAATGGCAGCAGAATGCCTAGGTGGAGCTGAGATCATAAGAAGCAGGTAGAGAGAGAGACCCGTACTCCATCCTGTTGAACCCCTGTAAGACAAATAGCAGGGACACAAGCAAAATTTCCTCTAGTCAGCAAAAATGTTCCATCCCTTTCTACTTGTCTCAGTGTGTCCTTGCAGGATGGTGCAAATCCTCTTGCTATCTAACCACATGTAGAGGTTGACCCTTTTATGGGATTTTAAGTTATCTGCCATTAACTTCATGAAGCAACCTCCAGTCCAGATGTTTCAGCATCATGTAAAGGGAAGGGAAGGACTGGATTTTACTAGATCTCTTGGTATCCTAAACCGCAGTATAATTTAACAGCCCCCCACACCCACCATACTTTTGTTTTGTTTTTCCACAAAGGTGAAACTCCTTCATTTCTCCTCTGAAAGTAAGGTTTCAATGACCTTGAAAGGAGCTGGGGTTTTTTCACACCTTGGTAAGTACGCATTTACCTTGATAACATTGAGGAGTGAATACTATACGCCCTCTTCCACCTGCAAGAAGAAGTAGAGACAAAAATCTACCTGGAACTTCTGTTTTCTGAGATTACTCTTTTGGCATTTGTTATTATTAGATTAATGCTAGCTCATTGGGAAAAAACACACACACACTCGATATAAAAGACTAAAATAAAATTTAAAAGCCACAAAACCAAGTTCCCCTTTCCGCAGAGGTTATCAGTGTTAACTGTCTGGAGTGAATTCTCCAAAAAAAATTTCTGTGCTTAGTCATATAAAATATACTTACAGGTTTTTTTGTTTTTTTTTTTAATAATGCTTTCAAACCTTGGCTACCTTTATGCATTTGGCATCACTCCATGTTGTTGAACACAGATCTACTTCGTTCTTTCTAATGGTCACATGATATTGCTTCAGTAAACATGTTTTAAGGTATTTAGCTGGTCTTTTTTTTTTAATGTTCTTTCCACTTTATTTATTATTGCAAGTGATGCAAAAAATTACTGTGCATAAGTATTTGTGTGTTGAAATCTATTTTAAAAGCAATTCATATTATTTCTTTAGAAATAAATTATGTAGAAATCTGTAAGAAAGAGCTGCAAAATACCCCTTATCTCATGAGGCCCTAAAAATATTGGTACTGGTTAGAAGGCAGATCATGCTTAATTATTTTTTTTTTCTCCTTGAAGAAGAGGAAATTTACAGTAGGCTAAAAGTATTTAAGGTGCTTTAATATATAGGAGAAACCTTAAAAATATAACTCCTCTTCAATTTGAAGTTTCATTTATAACTCTACCTTCATCAGAAGATTCTTGTTAGTTCATGCTTTACTCAAGTACCAGCGTTGAAATAAATAGTGAAATGCATTTCCAGGTTTCTTAGAGCAGATGTTCCAACTTTTGTGAAAGCCACTTAAGTTTCATGGACCTACGCAAACATTTAATTAAAGTGATTTTTACTTCTCTGTGTGATGTATTGTATTTACCTTCCTGATTTGTAAGGCCCTCCATAATAATCTTATGTTACCTTGCTAGTTAATTTTATCCAGTGGTTTTCTGGTAAATGTTTAACAACTGCCCACCTACCCCAAAGGGAAATATATGTGTGTATGTATATATATAATATGGATGTACACATACATGAGTTTTTATAAATTTTATTGATGTAAAGGATATGGAGTGTATCATAGAAAAGATATGTATATACTTATATGTATCTTTTTATCATATAAAATATAATAATTCATAATTATTAATGAAATATATAATATACTGTATTCCATATAACTACTTGATTCTTATGCAATGCTCTTATTGGTTTTTGCTGAGTTCTTGTATCCATAGCCAATCTATGTTTGCAATACATACGAGTGCAATTCTAGCATGAATATTAGTTAGTATTTTAATTATAATTATGTTAACAAGTAAGGCAAAAGAGAAACAATGAACACTTATGTGAGAACCTGATCATTAATGACACAAATAACCGACTCCCTTATTAAATTCAAATAACACCATTTTTATACTGGAAGACTATTTCCTCAATTCTACATGCTGTTCACAGTGTAATGCCTACAGACATGGCACACTTTTAAGTTTAATCTGTATTATCGTTCTCTTCATCACTTTCTTAAATCTAGAAATGAACAAAACAATAAAATGAGTTTGATTTTTAATATTTGGTAACAATCACACCATGGTAGATTTCAAGTTACCAAAGTGTTACACTAAACACAGAGTTCAGAAGAGATGTGCACTAACCACTGTGTATTATTCCTGCCATATAGACAAAATAGACATAGGCAATAGTAAAAGGTATTAAGAAGTGATGAGGTTTGAATATATATTACCTTGATTTTAATATAATTTATCTAATTTAATTTTTAATAATGGCTATATTCAAATACTGACTCATAAAATTCTTAGAAATGTATTAATAATAATTGGATTTGTGAGCCTGTGCAAGCAGCAGCTGCTCTAGCTCACTACTAGTTTAAATCTCATCACTTTCCGAAGGGTAAAATCCACTACACTCAGAATTGTCTTTTCATGCCCCTCAAGATTTATGGAAAAAATGACTTTTTTTTTTGAGATGGGGTATCAACTATATTGCCCATGCTGGCCTTGAACTCAAGTGATCCTCCCGTGTGCTGGCACTATAGGCATGTGCCTTGGGTACCTGGACTCAAAAAGAATTTTAAGTTCCAGTCACGTGAAGGTTGGATACAGTTTGCATTTTTTGTGGAATGAATCTAATGGGCTGAATTTTTTTTTAAATAGGAGAACATGGTGGCCTAGTTTTATAGATCTTAAGATTCTAGCAAAGTCCTGTTATTCAACTTCTTATTCTATGGAAAACTATGTTGAAATGACTAGGAAAGGAGGGCAATATTCCAAGCAAAGATGCGTTGTACCCTTTACCAAGAAACCGACTTTGAACCTGACAATACGAGTAGACAATAAGTGGTTTGTTGAGTTTCGTTTAAAATTATTTTGAAATTTTACATTTTTATTACAGACTCAGGAGAAATATAAAATAATGAACTCTACCTTCCAAGAAATAAATATTCAAAGAATGCAGCTCATTCTAGTGTCATCTCCCACTCTTTTGTCCTATAGAAATTTGAATGACGTCCTACCAATATATCTTTGCTAATTATGTTCTGCTTCTGTCTCTTCTATTATGTGGGGGACAAGAAGTACTCTTTTGCCTGTGTGTCATTGGAATACTCCATTTCTTCTTGTGATGTTCTTTACCATGTGTACTTATAACTTTCGTCACTTACTTCCCATTTCACTTCCAGTAAATGTTGTACTTTTCTTAAAATAAAACTTCATGAACTACACTCTCTATATATGTTTGGTTTAAATAGCCAATCAAAAGAAAATTAGCATTAATTCATAATGTACCTCACTAGAGACTAGGGAGTTGTACACTACAGAAATAGGACAATGACTGTAACAGTAACATGGTTTCACCTCGACAAGGAAGATGACTTTGCAGGTTCTCCACAGCGTTTTGCTTTTTATGTTTTCATTTAATGATGTGACATCCTATGACAATTATCATTATTTTTGGTCCAATTTTCCCTCTGAAGCAGCTTTGACACAGATCAATGCATCTCAGTGTCATTTTTTATGGAGCTGCAACATCTGAAACTGACAGCTGGAAATCTTAATTGGTCCAGTGACAGAAAATATAATGACTGCTCACAGTGACTTATTTTATCTGACCTTGTGTTTAATTCAAAGGTAAATTTTAATCTCACTATTAGAAAAAACAAAGTTGTGAGTCGATGAATGGGGCAGATTGACCAGAGGAAGGTCCTTCATTTGGAAAGAAATTATTACTGGTGGTAGGCCTGTCATCAAATGAAGGTATAAGTGCTAGTCTCGAATGACAGATACCGAGGGTCTCCATGCCTATTTGACCTGCCAACTATTCTGCTGTGCCTGTCATTACAAATGGCAACAGACACCAAATGCAGCATGGAAGGCTGCCCACAAGTGACTGGCTGGAGGCCCTATTACAAAGGCCACCAGACAGCTGTCAGAGAGACTGGCATTTGATCATTACTGACTTGGTCCAGAGCCCAGCAACTTTGACCCAGAGGCAAAAAGTTTCCTATAATACCACCCAAACTGTCCAATTCCTGTGGTCCAGGAGAGAAAACTATTTCTAGAATAAGAGCATTGTATTTTTCCTACTGAGTCCAGCCATTAAACCAAGATTTCAAGTGTTTTATTGGTGATTAAAGACAGGTATACTAAGAAAATATTAAATCCCTGACATCTTTAGTTCATCTTGATCACACACATATCATAGAGAAGGAGATGGCATGAAGGGGGTAAAAATTCTGCATATAGATTGAGAAGATATCTCCGAGCTTTATTTCAAGGTTTGCCTAATTCACCGGGTGATTATGAGAACTAAATGGCAGAATATATATTTAAACGCTTGATTAACTTGATGATGAAGATGTGGGTGATGATGATAGCAATAGTAGTGTTAATGGTGGTGAATTAAATTTTTTTATTCTACAAACATACGGTTAATATTTTATTACTATGTAAAAAGTATCACAGATACTGTTGGTCAAGGTGTAGTATAGAATAGTTAAAATTATAGAATTTAAACAAATAAAGTAAAACAAAGGCATGGCTTAGAATTCTGGCTCCAATGCTAATAAGCTGGAAAGCCACAGTGTCTTTATTGCCAAAAAAAAAAAAAATACTACTTGGTATGGTTGAAATGATTGAGATGAAGCCTGAGAAGCATTTAGTACAGTGCCCAACATGTAGTTACTATTCACTACATTTCAGCTTGTCCATGTTACTTTCAATTCAGCAAATGCTGAGCGAGTGTGTTCTTCAGCAATTCATTCTCCAGAGGGAGACTAAGGAGTGGTTGACTCAGCATGTTTCTCTGTCAGTTGTACTTTTGTGTTAGCCCAGGTCTCTTAAGAAACAAAAACCAAGACAGAACTTTTTGAAAATAAAGTCTTTTGAAAGAGAATGGGGATAGAGTTTAGAGTAAGACTGGGAGAATGATCAGACAAGGGTGCAAGTCTGGCCTGGCGTGAAGGAAAGAGGGAAAGGAAGTTGGGTGGAAGAGTCCTAGATCACCATGAAGACTAAGGAACATTCGGCAAGACTGTCAGGGAGTTCTTGAGACAAAGTAGGCTGTCAGAGGAGTCTCTCGTCTTTCAGAGACAAGCTTTCAATGCTCAGTCATTGGCTGGAAGCAGCTTGAGGGAAAGCATGGCCTTGGATCAAACGTGGCAATTGATTTCAGAGTACGGCAACTGGGTGCCTTGGTCAATTAAGCCCTCTGAAGTTTGAGGTCTGTGAGACACCATAAGCCACCATAAGCCACCATAAGCTTATGGTCATTGCCCCCATAAGCTCTTTGCCTTTGAATACTGTGATTTCTATTAAACTGTAATTAATTAATTTAATCCTTCCATTTAAAAATAAATGTATTCATAATATTTGCTAGACTGCTCTAGGTGTTGGCTAACATTTACTGTCTATTTATTTGTATCTTTCTAGTGTTTTCTGCTCTTTATAAGCAGTTAATAAGTAAAGTCTCCCTTCTTCACTTACTTATCCTCTCCAAATAGTAGACTCACCAGAAGTTCACCAAATGTCTGGGCCCAGTGCCTTCAACCCTTTGAGATTCTCACTTCCTGTAAGGTATTCTTCTTGCTCTACTGGGAAAGCCAAACTTTGACACAGGACCACTGTGCCTGTCTGGTCTCCACAGGACCTTCTTCCAGTGCCCTGTGTGAGCTACAGCCCTTCACCAGAGCCCATCATCATTCTTGTCCCACCCCTGTTGGTCACATGCTCTCCTCTGTGTCAACAGGAATGATTTTTATTAGTGGAAGGCACAGACCTTGTTTTATGTAGGAAGCTTTACAGCTGTCTGCCTTTGCTCTTTTGCCAAGGGCAAGTCAAAGGGAGAAAAGGAATCAAATGACTCACACTTTGGAATTCATTCTGGAGGGTGCTGGCATTATTACCCCACATTACAGCAGCCTTGGCTCTGCTTGATACCTGAGTCATGACTCAAAGAGGAAATAGATTTGGCTAGTCCCATCTTTGAGTAGCAGATAAACTCTAACCCATGCCTTAAGGTCTTCATATTTCCAAAAATGGAGATCATTTCATCATTTCAGCCAAAGGCTTCTTGCAGGCCAGGTGCGGTGGCTCACGCCTGTAATCCTAGCACTCTGGGAGGCCGAGGCAGGCGGATTTCTCAAGGTCAGGAGTTCGAAACCAGCCTGAGCAAGAGCAAGACCCCCGTCTCTACTAATAATAGAAAGAAATTAATTGGCCAACTAAATATATATAGAAAAAATTAGCTGGGCATGGTGGCGCATGCCTATAGTCCCAGCTATTGGGAGGCTGAGGCAGAAGGATCGCTTGAGCCCAGGAGTTTGAGGTTGCTGTGAGCTAGGCTAACGCCACGGCACTCTAGCCCGGGCAACAAAGTGAGACTCTGTCTCAAAAAAAAAAAAAAAAAAAAAAAAGTCTTGCAGTACACCTCTCAGAAAGGCTTGTTGAAAGGATGAATGAGTAAGTGAATGAATGAGTGAGGCTGTTTGAAAAATTTGGTGCTTCAGACATGTGGGCATCTTATTTTGTGTTTCTTCTCTGTTGTAAAAGAGAAGATTTATGTATTCACTTCATTTATTGCCAAACAATTCCAAGGGTAATCAAACCATAATATGTGAGAAGTGGAAAGAACCTCACACATTACCTGTTCTATTTCATTTAAAAAGCTGAGAACTGAAGGGAAGTGACTGGCCCAAGGTCATAAGGCTAATAAAGGCAAAGTCTGTATCCTACCTGCCTGTTTATTCTCTTTTAACTAAATCATGCTACTTCCTGTTTTCACTTTTTTAGTTCATTTGAGAAAGAGTATTCATTGGTCCTCAAAGTATATAAAAATCTCATTTGAATATTCTATATCCATTCAAAGTCATGAAGACATAGGGAATTTTCCAAAGAAGAATCACCCAAGTCATTCATCATTTATTTAACAAATATCAAGAGCTACTTATGTAGTCTATGTGGTAAGAATATAGCAGCACATAGACAGGGTAGATCCCTTCCCTCCTGGGGCTTACATTCTAGTTTCTATTTAGAAAGAGTCTTCCATTTATGGACCTGTCACTCACTGGCTATATAACCTTGGGGGAATTTCTTAATCTCGTATTCCCTTGCCTGAATAAGGAAGCCAGTAAATACCACTTTGTTTTGGTGTTGGGAAGACCAAAAAGGCAATGTCAGCAACTCACTTAAAAAGAGTGCCAGGCATAATAGTAACTTGATGCAGGGTGACTATTGTTATAATCAATTCTGGGTATTCTAGTTACCCTCGTTTCAGCCCTATCATCTTGCAAGAGTGGAAGCGTAATGTAAATGTAAGCTCCACCCCATGCGATCCATTCCCACTTACTAAGTTCCAATCACGCTGACTATCTTTCTGTTCCACAAATATCCCAAGCTCCTTCTTCCTCTAGGACCTGGGTATCTAACCCTCTGCTGGTACATCCTACCCTCCCACCTCCACCTTGGTCCTCTATTGCTTTCTCATCTGCCTCCACTCCTGCTCTTTCTCTCAGTTTAATTGTCACTTGGCAAGAAGTTCTTCCCTAACTTCCCCCGCTAAGTTAGATCTTTCTTATACACGCTTACAACAAGGGATAGATACATAATTTGTAGAACCCAGCA
Organism: Lepilemur ruficaudatus; assembly: GCA_963574885.1. Taxonomy (NCBI): domain Eukaryota; kingdom Metazoa; phylum Chordata; class Mammalia; order Primates; family Lepilemuridae; genus Lepilemur; species Lepilemur ruficaudatus. The sequence goes on from CAUYRT010020044.1 coordinate 32,857, forward strand.
CACAGAGAAAATGTTTAGCTCCACATTTAAAAAGCAAAACAAAAGCATTGTTCAAGGTATTAAGTTATAAAGACTTTCCCTTTTTTCATCACCTCTCTCCCAGCTTGTCGTGTGTTTTTGTTTGTTATTTAATGTTATAAGTAAGAAAAAAATAAAAGTTCAAATTATTAGTATAGATTTCACCATTCATCTTTGTGTTGTGTAATGCCAGTTTTAACTGCAAATATAAAAGTATTTAACACATATGTGGAGATAGGAATTACAATTTCTATTTCATAGCTCATACATGCATGTATGTTTCATACCAGAACAGTAGAAATGTTGCACAAAGCTAACTAGATGTCTTTATTTCACTTCTTGATAGGCATACATTCTATCACCATTCTCTACTTTCAGCTTATGGATTGACAAGGAAGAACTAAAAGGAAAAGGAACTGTGGGTTGCCCTGTCTTCCCTTTTGCTTCAATGTCATCTTTGTTGGCATAAGTGGTTGCCTGGAACAGGGATATAACATGAGTTAAAGAAAAGTATGATAAGGCTCCTCAGTCGTTCATGTCTCTTTTGGTGACGTTACTCTCTGTGTTCAGAGTAAGTTCTGTTTAAAGCAGAAAGTGTTGCCTCCAGGGCCTGTCAGTGCACCTGCTTACTCAGTCATTGATGTAACATACTTTCCTTGTGTGCTTTTTAAGTCTCGCTGTACTCTAGCACAGTGTAGGTCGGCTGGAATTCTGTGCCACATATGAATGGAACAGCAAGGAAGGGTGGACACTGTCTTCTCTGCCCATGCACATGTTCCTCTGCACCACTGGATGTCACTGACAAAACACAGTTTCAGTGATAGCGTTATTAAGAATGTCAAGGTAGCAGTAAAAGAGCATTAAACCAAGCCCTCGGCCCTTCTGAGCATGAACTCCTATGTGACTGCACAGGTCCTATGCTAGTGAAGCTGGCCCTGATTATAGCACCCTGCACTCTTTCACTAAAGTCCTTACAGTATAATTAAATATGTATGAAATTATTTGTTTAACATATGCTTCTATGATTAAGCCACAAACTACATGAGGGCAGTGATTTTATATTTCTTATTCCCCTCTCCTCAGTAAATGTCTTCAAGTATATGAATAGATAGATAGCATACGTGGCTGGGTAGACTAGAATCCTGAACTCTTCGTGAACAAAGTTTCAAAAAGTGATGTGAAATTAATGATAGGAGTTTTGTTTCACCTTCAAATACTGTATGCTATACTTTATCAAACCTCAGTCATAAAAAGAATCAATAGGACTTCCATCAATTCTGAAAGAAGATCTCTTCTTCCTCTGTGTGTATGTATCTCTCAGTGTGTGTGTTAATGAACCCACAATTCGCATGCATAAAGAAAGAAGCTGCCCATTTCATTAATAATAGGTTTTCACATGGCTCAAGTTACAAAAGGAAATGTTTCTTCTATTTTTACAGGGTTTTATTTCCCTTAGCCACACAAAGAGCAATAGCAGTTCATTTAACTATGTCAAAACCAATAGAGATTCACTGCTATTTACTATCTTTTGTATAAAATTTAATGCTTTTTTAATTCTACCCCACTGGTTGGCAAACCAGCCATTAAAGTTACTTCAGTCATTTCTAATGCATTTCAGTCATTTCCAATAAGCCCAGACTTTAGGATGCATATCATTATCTCTGTAAGCTACTGGAAATGGACTCTGTCCCTGAACTGCAGGGTCCTATAGCATTCTAGCTAATGAAAGTGGATTTGGAAACACTATTCAAATAAACAAAACTGCTGAGCTTTTTTTTAGAGAAATATAATGGAAGCAAAATCTGTAATCTCACATTCTGACCTTCTTTGCAGAAGTTAATCATTTAAATGCCAATCCTCTGGTTCCCAGTGGCTGTGCTCCCTGTCTTCTACAACGTGATTTCAAAGATAGCTATCTAGTCCTGTAAGTCTAGAATTTGCATGAACTTTAAATGTAAAAGGATACATTTAAATACAAATATGCTTTTACTATTTTTTAGTCATAAAAGACACATTTTTTTTTTTTTTAAGACAGACTCTGTTGCCTGGGCTAGAGTGCTGTGGCGTCAGCCTAGCTCACAGCAACCTCAAACTCCTGGGCTCAAGCAATCCTCCTGCCTCAGCCTCCTGAGTAGCTGGGACTACAGGCATGCGCCACCACACCCGGCTAATTTTTTCTATATATTTTTAGTTGTACAATTAATTTCTTCCTATTTTTAGTAAAGATGGGGTCTCGCTCTTGCTCAGACTGGTTTCAAACTCCTGACCTTGAGCAATCTTCCCGCCTTGGCCTCCCAGAGTGCTAGGATTACAGGCGTGAGCCACCGTGCCCGGCCTGACACGTTATATGTAAATATCAGTGCTGTATAGAGTCAAGTTAATAAATAAGTTTAGACCTAATATTCACACAATAAATAAACTGACACAGAATAAGTGTGTATGATTCTTAGATTTCAAATACTAAAATTCATCATTTAAAGAAGAGAATAATGACCTTGGAATTGTGAAGACTGGATTTGGGGCAGTACTTATGCCAGTAATATAATTTACCATTGATTCAAAAATATTTTTGGCATATTTATCAAGTATAGTGATAAACAACACTATCATAATTTCTGTTCTCAGGAAACTTGCAGGTAGGGTCAGTTACTTGGGAAAGTCACTCTTCCATTCTAAGCTCTTCTGGCCTTAAAACAGCATTCACTTAATTACACACATATCTCTAGCATATTTACTAGAGACTAATTATCTAAGTGTTACAATATACACAGAAACCAATTTTACATAATTCCCAATTTCAAGGAGCTTATGTTCTAGACATAAATAATTATGAAGATAGAATATATATGAAGCACCACCGAAAGATTTAGCTAACATGCCATGTGAATGAGAAATGAAAAGCAGGTTCAGTTAGTGAAATCAAGGCTTCCTTGAGGAGACAGGCTTCAGTTAGGTCTTAGGAGATGTAAAAGATTTGTAATTGTTGAGATGAGGGAAAATGAGAATTTTAAGCAGGAAGGGGGAGACTCAGGACAAGCATATAATATAGTCCATATGGCTGAGTACATGGCATGTGAATGCCTGGTGCCCCCTCCTCTTTCTCTTCAATGGCCTAGTCTGGTGAAATCCTCATTTATCAGGAGGCCGAGTCCAAATATTACCTTCATGATGCAGCTTTCTCTACCTCTCCCCAATAGACCTTTTCACAAAGAAACCGATCATTTTGTGTTACGTGCTACAGCTTGGCTCTTGACATACTATTACTTAATTATTTACGTATGATTCTGTTAGTCATACTATGTTTCTAGTTCCTTCAGGAAGTATTTCTGTTTTTTGTAAAAATCCCCTTCATTGTCTAGGTGGACTCTGGCTAAATAAATGTTAAAGTGAATTGAGTTAGAATCCAGAAAATATGTCCATGCAAATATGGATTGAAATAAGATATCAAGGGCTATGAATGCCAGATTCAGGACCTTAAAAGCACCGAAGCCCTTTACTCTGAATATAATGATAATAGCTAATAATTTTTGTTCTGGGCACTATTTTAAGTGTTATATGCATTTTATTTTATATAGTCTAGCAATATTATTATCCCCATGTTAGAATAAGGAAACTGCGGCCTGGTGTTTTAGGGACTGCCCTGGAAACACAAAGTGAGTCAGTGTTGGAGCAGAATTTGAACCCTCATAGCCTGACTCAAAAATAAATCCTGTTAACTACTATGCAGAACCATGCTTCAAAAAACATAATTTGGCAGAAATACCCAAGGTGAATCAGAGGGGAGATGTCTGAGTCAAACATTTCAATTTGGAGATAATTGCAACAGGAAAGACAAAATGAGTGCCTGTATTATGATGATAGGGGTGAAAATAAAGGAAGGGGATGTATTTGTTGTTCATCCAGAATTACAAGAGTTGACAAACCATCACATGTGTAGAGGGGGAAAGACGTAGAAGCAAAAGAATATAAGATTTTGAGCCCATGTAGCTGAGAGGGCAGTCTCATTCACCTAAAAAAAAAAGAAAAGCAAGCTCAATAGAGAAGAGGGTAATTCTGTGGTCAATAATGCTCTTTATTATTTATAAATTACAGAAGTCTGAAAGTGTCATCTTTTTGTGATTTCTATTCCTAATAGAAAAGGCACTGTTTACAATAAAGCATATTTTATACCGTTGTTATTTGTATTATGGTTTTGCAGAGTTTTTTTTAAGACAAAATTATGGCGTATTATATTTTAGAAAATAAGCAGCTCATGTAAAAGTTGTTTTGTGAGGTTTAGAGAGAAATCTAGAATTTTCATTAAAATGTGCTTTAAAAATGAACAGGGCATCATAGCAAAATGGGGGTTTTTACCATTGATTTCTCAATGGATAACCAAAAAACAGTATGATATATTATTTGAGAAGCCAGTATTTTTACGTATTTTGTAACATTGAGAAACTTACTCAACCTTGATAAATCTGTTTTCTTACCTGTAAAGTAGAAACAGTATTAGGGCTAATCTTATAGAGTATTGAGAGTATCATATGAGATATTATATATGAAATTCTTAACATAGTATGTAGCAAATAGTAAGCCCATGAAAATAGTAGCCACTATTATTATATTATTATGGCTAGTTTTTATTTTACTGAATTTCCTGATAGTCTAGAGAAATAATCTCGAGACTAATATTTTTTCTAAGGTAATGTATAAACTATTGTTTATAAACATAATTACAGTAATTAAATTGTTTCTTCCTAAAACCTGCAACAGTAACCTTTTGCTTTGTCTTATGGTCTGAGATGGAGAAAAATAAGAATTAATTTGTACACTTTTATATTGAGGATTTATATTCTACAGTATCCATTTAGCACTCTGGGTTTCAAGTGCAAATAGTAAGGAAAGAAAAGAATAGGGGAATCTTTAAAATGAAGAAAGAAATGCATTCCAGAGAAGTGGATCTTCAACATGCTCAGATAATGGGGCACTTGGAAAAGTGTTGTTTTGATCTAAAGCAACTAAATGGAATTTTTTGATAGCATACATTTTTTATTCCATCTTAAAACATAACAATTTTACTACAATGAGACATTACTGTGCAAATTTAAAATGCTCTAATATCACACCTCTGTGAGCAAAAGTCCACAAAATAATAAGTGAACTAAATAAGCATAAGTGACTTTATCTGAGTTCTTCCAGTAACATTTTTTTGCCACACATTCTCTCTTAATGCCCCAGATGTTTAACAACAAAATTCAAAAGTATATAGTTAAATAATATAAACTTAAGTCAATATTATCAGTTTGTTTTCCCTTTCTACAGAATGAGAACACTGACCTAGATTTATTGTGGCTGGAGAATACAGTCCTGTTTGTCAACCATCAATGTTCCTGTGGAGCATTGCTTCTGAATCACCACGCACAAATTAGAAAGCACAGGAGAAGCCCTACTTAAGTAAAATGGGCTTATGTGATTTTAATTGCAACACTTTAAAAAAAGACATAGAGGTGATATTTTCCCATGGGTATAATAAGAATCAACGGCAAGATTCTGCCAAGAAAGCTAATTGGAGTTAGACTACATTAACAGTAAAATTATCTTTAAAGCAAAAGACATGACATGTCTTCCTGCTCTGAAATGGAAAGGCAACACCTAGATTACTGGATTCAATTCAGAATGTAGAATGTTAACTTGGCTAGAAATAAACAATAGACTTGTAGGATTTTACTACTGGTATTATAATCAGCAACCACATTCAGTAATTCCTTTCTACAATTTGATCATCAAGATACCCAAGCCCAGCAAATTACCTTGGACTCTGGCATTTTTCCAGCAGAAAAAGGAGGGAAGATCAAAGAGAATAGGGCAGAAAAGATGAACTCAATAAAATACAAATGTGGTACTTAGTGGCTGAGGAACTGACCGAATATGAGGAAACCTATCATCTAGATATACAGAGTTTATTACGGTAGCTGCTAGCCACAGGCGATAGTTGAGTACTTGAAATATGGCTAGTCTGAATTGAGAGGAGCTATAAGTGTAAAAATACACATGAATTTTGTATTTTGAGTTAGTGTGAAAAAAAAGTGTAAAATATTTATTTTCTAATTTTTATATTGATTATATGTTGAAATGATAGTATTTTGGATATTTTGAGTTCAATAAGATATATTACTATAATTAATTTTACCTGCTTTTTATAATTTTTTAATGTAGCTACTAAAAATTTTAGAATATATATGTAACTTACATTCTATTTCTACTGGAAAACATTATTCTAGGCTAGGAGTCAGCAAACTTTTTTGTAAAGAGCTAGATACAAAATATTTCAGGTTTTATCACAACTACTCATCTCTGTCATTGTAGTGTGTTAGCAACCATAGGCAATATGCAAACTAATTCATGTGGTTATGTTCCAATAAAACTTTATTTAGAGACACTAAAATTTGTATTTTTTAAATTACTTAATGCATTTTAATTGAAAAAAATTATAGATATTATTGTATATAATGTGATGTTTTGAAATATATTTACATTGTGGAATGGCTAAATTCAGCTGATTAACATATTCATTACCGCACACATATTTTTTGTGGTGAGAACATAAAATCTACTTTGTTGGCAAACTTTAAGAATACAATACATTGTTATTAAGTATAGTCACCATGTTGTGCAAAAGATTTCTTGAACTTATTCCTCCTATCTAACTGAAGTTTTGTATCCTTGGATAAATATCTCCCCAACCACCTTCTCCCCTAGCCATTCTACTCTCCAGTTCTATGAGTTCAACTTTTTTAGATTCCACGTATAAGTGAGATCATGAGGCACTTGTCTTTCTACGCCTACCTCATTTCACTTAATGTAATACCCTCTAGGTTTATCCATTTTGTCTCCAATAACAGGATTTCCTTCTTTTTTAAGGCTTAATTCCATTCCATTGTACATATATGCCACATTTTCTTTGTCTATATATCCATTGATGAGCACTTTACTTGATTGTATATCTTGGCTATTGTGAATAATGCTGCAACGAACATGGGAGTGCACATATCTCTTCAACATACTGATTTTATTTCCTTTGGCTATGTAACCAGTAGTGGGATTGCTGGATCGTATGGTAGTCCTATTTTTAATTTTTTGAGGAACCTCCATATTGTTTTCCATAATGGCTGTACTAATTTACATTCCTCCCAACAGTATGCAAGGGTTCTCTTTTCTCCACATCCTTTCTAACATTTGTTTATTTCATTTATTTTATAACGGTCATTGTAATAGGTGTGAGATGATATCTTAGTGTGGTTTTGATTTGAATTTCCCTGATGATTTTTTATATACCTGTTGGCCATTTGTAGGTTTTCTTGGGTTTTTTTGTTTGCTTCTCTTTCTTCTTCTTTTTTTTTTTATTTCAGTATATTACAGGAATATATAAGTTTTGGCTACATAATTAGCTTTTGTAAAGTTCGAGTCAAAATTATAAGTGTGCCCTTCACCCAGACAGTGTGCACCACACCCAAGGTGTGAATTTACCCATCCTCTCCTCTTCTCTCCCACCTGCTTGATTTCTTTTGATTTTTACTTCCATATGTGCACATAAGTATTGATCAATTAGTTCTAATTTATTAATAGTATTGAGTTCATGTAGTGTTTGTTTTTCCATTCTTGTGATACTTCACTTAGGATGGTCTCTAGTTCCATCCAAGTTGTTACAAAAGTTACCAGATGACCATTTTTTATGGCTTAGTAGTACTCCATGATATACATATACCACATTTTATTAATCCACTCATGTATTGATGGACACTTGGATTGTTTTCACATCTTTGCAATTGTGAATTATGCTGCTAATAAACATTTGAGTGCAAGTATCATTTTTATAAAATGTCTTTTTTCCTTTGGGCAAATATCTAGTAGAGAGATTGCTAGATCAAATGGTAGGTCTACTTTTAGGTCTTTGAGATATCTCTATACAACTTTCTATGGAGATTGTACTCATTTGCAGTACCACCAACAATGTGTAAGTTTTCCTTTCTCTCCACATCCTTGCCACCATCTGTTGTTTTGGGACAAGGTCTCAAGCAATGTCTCAGGCTACCAAATCAATATATACAAATTAGTTGCTTTCCTACATGCCAATAATGGTCAAGCTGAAAATCAAATCAAAGACGCTATACCTTTCACAGTAGCAACAAAGAAAATAAAATACCTATGAATATATTTAACTAAGGAGGTGAAAGACCTCTATAGGGACAACTATGAAACACTGAGGAAAGAAATTGCACAGAATGTAAGCAGATGGAAAAACACTATGCTCATGGATCAGCAGAATCAATGTTGTTAAAATGTCTATACTACCCAAAGTGATTTACAGATTCAAGGCAATCCCCATTAAAATACCACCATTATTTTTCACAGACCTAGAAAAAATAGTTCTATGCTTCATATGGAACCAGAAAAGACCCTGAATAGCTAATGAAACCTTATATAATAAGAACAAATTCGGAGTCATTACTTTACTAGACTTCAAGCTATACAACAAGGCTATGGTATCCAAAACAGCATGGGACTGGCACAAAAACAGAGACATAGATCTATGACTCAGAACAGAAAATACAGATATGAATCCATCCTCGTATTGCTGTCTGATCTTTGACAAAACAGACAAAAACATACACATTCAATAAATGATGCTGGGAAAATTGGATAGCTACATGTAAAAAACTGAAACAGGATCCGCACATCTCACTGCTCACAAAAATTAATTTATAATGGATAACGGACTTAAACCTAAGGCATTAAACTGTAAGAATTCTAGAATAAAATGTTGGAAAAACCCTTACACATATCAGTCTAGGCAAAAAATTTATAAAGAAGACCCAAAAAGCAACCACAGTAACAACAAAAATAAATAAATGAGACCTGATCAAATTAAAAAGCTCTGCATAGCCAAGGAAACAATCAATAGAGTAAATAGACAAGCTACAGAATGGGTCTGCATGCTATACATCTGATAAAGGGCTGATAACCAGAATCTACAAAGAACTCAAGCAAATCAGTAAGAAAAAACATCAAACAAACCCATTAAAAAGTGAACAGAAGACATGAACAGAAACTTTTCAAACGAAGATAGACTAATGGCCAACAAACATATGAAAAAATGCTCAACATTTCTAATCATCAGGGAAGTACAAATCAAAACCACAATTAGATATCACCTAAGTTCAGTGAGAATGGCTTTTATCAAAAAGTCCCAAAACAACAAATGCGTGGGTTTTTTTCCTGAGAAATGCCTAGTCAGATCATTTGCCCATTTTTAAAATCAGATTGTTTTCTTGCTTTTGAGTTGTTTGAGTTCCTTGTATATCGTGGTTATTAACCCTTTATCAGATCTATGGTCTGAAAACATTTTCTCCCATTTCATAGATTGTCTGATCACTATGTTAATTGTTTCCATTGCTGTGTAGAAGTTTTTCAGTTTGATGTAATCTCATTTGTTTATTTTAGTTTGTGTTGCCTCTGCTTTTGGGGTCATACGAAAAAAACCATTGCCCAATTTCATGAAACTTTTTTCATGTGTATTCTTCTAAATCTGTTTTGAATTGTTTTGTATATGATATGAGATGAAGGTTTATTTTCATTCTGTATGTTGATATTTAGTTTCTTTAACACCATTTATAAAAGAGACTGTCCTGCACCCACTATGTGTTCTTGGCACCTTTGTCAAAAATCCATTGACCATAAATGTGTGAATTTATTTCTAGGCTCTCTGTTCTGTTCCATTGGTCTATGTGTCTGTTTTTATACCAATGCTGTTTTGATAACTGTAGCTTTGTAGCATATTTTGAAGTCAGGTAGTATGATGCCTCCAACTTTGTTTTTTTTGCTCAAGATTGCTTTGACTATTCAGGGTCTCTTGTGGTTTCATACAAATTTTATGATCGTTTTTCTATTTCTGTGAAAAATGTCATTGGAATGTTGACAGAGGTTGCTTTGAATCTGTAACTTCTTTTGGGTAGTGTGGACATTTTAAAAATATTAATTCTTTCAATCCATGAATATGTAATATCTTTCTATTTATTGGTATCTTCTTTGATTTTTATCAATGTTTTATAGTTTTCATGAACAGTGAAATTTAAATGTCATCAATTTTCATGTGTAACAAAATATTTTTCTTTTGATTTGTTTTCAATGACTTGAAAATAAAAAAATGCCATTTTTGGCATATAAAACAGACAATTCATGACCAATAGTTTGCAAACCCCTGTTCTAGACCTTGTTCTGCATTTATTAACTTTAGTCCTTAGTAAAATGACTTAATCTATATTCTCTTCTAAAAATTGTAATATTTACAGTTTTATTATAAAGGTCCCCCCCCTTACAGTTTTAAGTGAGGTAGCATGGAAATATCTTTACAACCTGATAAAAAGAAAAGAAAAGTTGTCCAAGGATAAAATAGATTGCTTCTAAAAGTAGTAGGTGTTTAAACACAGGGAAAATTCTAAGAAAGGTTTTTGTAGAGGGAAATTAAACACTACATGTGTGGTTCAATTAAATGTATAACTTCCTTCCAAACCCCGAAAACATGTTTTTGCTTTGTTATATGTTAACACAATTGTATTTGAAATGTTGTGAGGGGAAAGTCGACAAAAGAGCTTAGAGTATAGCTTCTGACTTATAGAAATAATCATTCTATTATATTGAAAATTATCAATTCATTGAAGAGCTTCAGTAGGAATCTTGTATATGATTGATCACATTTCTTTCTAGGTTGGAAATAGAATACTACAGGGTTTTGATTCAAAGAAATGAGATTATGAGGAATGGATTGGTATAATTCTTCCCTTTAGTTCTCAATGCACTATTAATGAATTATCTGCAATATATTTGAATACATAACCAGTGATTGGAAATAAGTTGGTAATTAATATTTTAAACTGTACTTTTAATAAATCCTCCCCCAAAGTTTTTATTCTCTGTGCCAATTTCTTTCATGCTTTTCAGCTGAGTTATAACTTAGAATGTGCGATGCAATTGCACAGAGTTTACATTTCTTTGGTTAATAAATGGGTCTCAATCACTAATGGATTCTTTATACTGATTGAATTTGTATGTTGAATTGGTTTAAATTGCCCAACTATATTTCAAGGTTAAATACAAAAGTATGCCAAGCTATTAATTTTGTGTTTCTCTTGTTGGTTTGAATGATGTAGGTAGTTGAAGCTAGAACAGGAGATGAAATTAATTTCTGCCATTGCTTTAGCCCAGCCTTTCTTTATGTGTAATATATCTATGACATTTGTCCTCATTCCAGGAGAAGATGAGGAAAACTCATCAGAATGAATGACCAGCCCTCATTAAACTGATGACTTTCAGGAAGATTTCCTTTGATTTCCATGCATTGAAACATTACCTCCCTGAAGAATGAGTTTAGCAATGAGAAATCCATAACTGAATGCACACCAACCTAAATCAATCAAATCAACCTAACTATTTCAAGGGCAAAAAGGAGAAAAAATGAGAGCGTCTTCCAGCTTCTGATAGCACAATCAACATGTCAGAGCTATAGTTTGGCTCATGTGAGCAGCAAATATTTCCAATAATATTTCCAATAGATGCTTTTCTTTTTTCACATCCACAGAGCATGCACATTTGCAACTTTGTTCTGGATATGAGGGGAAATGGGGATAGTTTTTACTTTTTAGAACATAAAATCCAATCCTATGCAAATGTCCTTTGAGACTTGACTGTAAATTTCTTTCCTGTTTCTCCAGAGTGTGAAGTTTCTATTGCTAACCAACCTTAATCCTTAAAGTTTTTATGAAAACTTAGGTAAAAGGTAACACCAAGCAAACAAGCACCAAGGGAATATGTATAGCCTACATCCATCATCCTCAGTGTATCTCTTATTACACATAAATTTGTTCTGAAGAGAGGGAGGAGCAGCTCACATTGATTTTCTTTGTCTGGGGATAGAACTTCAAAATTGGCCAATTACACTATTTCATATTTCATCTTTACTAGCCCAAGCATACAATAGTTGTCCTAACTAGTAGGCAGATATATATTTTATCCAGTTAATGTTTATATTCCTGGTTGCATATACATAACAATTTTATGTAAACTTTGTTTTCAATACATAATATTGTAGGAAAAAATATTTTTGCATTGTGTTTTGTGATTATAAAAGTAACATGCACACTCTCTTTGGAAAATATTGAAATCGACAAAGTAAAAACAAAAATCACTTGCAGTTGCACTACCCAGAAATGACTACAGTTTGTTTTTAAAATACATTTTCTTCTAGTCTCTTTTTCATGTTTTTACATTAATTTGTTCAATTCATGTATATATATAATGGCCATCACATTACAGGCACCACACTATAATTTGAGGATATAATGGTGAATGACATCAGCACTGTTTCATTCACAGAATTTATCATTTAGTCAGAGATAAAAAATTAAACTAATGCAAAATGATGCATTTTGTGCTTTGATAGAATGAGTCAGAATGTAAAAGCCACCCATGAGAAAAAAAAAAAAAAGCCCTGACTTAGGGGACAGCACAGAAGGAGGATTTATAAAAGAAATATGATTTAAGCTTAGGCCTAAGACTGAGCAGCATTTAGTCAGAGGAAGAAAATGGAAAAGGACTGACCTTGAGAAAAGGCTCAGGTGAGAGCCCGGTGGATGTTCTAGGGAGTAAACAGCAGTTTACTATAGTTTTAGAGAGTCAAGGGGATATTTGAAAAAAGTGGGACTAGGACAGTTCCAGTGGCCATGCCCTAGTGATCTGTGGATTAATGTATATTGATTAGGCTACAGGATGTGATACTGTAAAAAGAGACACTATATACAGTTTTAAAAACAAATAGAAGTTTACTATTTTCTCAAGTAATCATACAGAGAAAACTAAGCGGTCTACTGTGGGTAGGAAGCTCTGCTCTACCAAATCATCCAGAGACCAGGTTCCTTCTTTCCCATGGCTCCCCCGTCCCCCAGGGTGTTGCTCATGTGGTCACATAGTCTACATCAGGTCACTTGCATCACATCTAGTTTCCAACCTGCAGGGAAAAGAGAAGGAGTGGACAACACACAATTGCCTTTTGAGAGAATGACATGAAATTATATACATTCCTTTGTTAATAACTTGGTCACACGAACACTTTGGGAAATATTATCTCCTGCTGGGTGGTCAAATGCTTCCAGCCTTTAACAAAAAAGAAAAAAAAAAGGAGGCCATTCTGCCATTTGCCACAATATGGATGGACCTGAGAGACAGTAGGATAAGTGAAATAAGCCACAAACAGAAAGAAAAATACTGCATCATTTCACTTGCATGTGAAATCTTTAACAAAAAAAGTTAAATATATAGATATAGAGAATAAAATAGTCATTACCAGGACAGAAGAAATGAGAAGATTCAGGTCAGAGGAAACAAAATAGCAAATATGTAAGAGGAACAAGTGGAAAGATCTAATGAGGACTATAGTCAATAATCCTGTGATGTATTCAGGATTTTTACTAAATGAGTAGATTATAACTGGGTGAGGAGAGAAACATGGGAAACTATGTGAGATGATAGATATGTTAATTTATTTCATTATACCATTTTATCATATATATGTAGGTATCTTATGTGGTATAACTTAAATATACACAATACAATTTTTTAAGAAAGAAAGAAAAATGGGAAAATATTTGCCTCACCATGATATAGGGTCCAAATTGTATTTTAAGGATAATGAGAGGCCATTGAAAATTTTAAATATGGGAATATCATTGTCAGATATGAATTTTAGAACCTCCTCTTGGCCATGAAGTGGAGGGTGAATTGGAGGCTCGCAGCGATAAAGAAAGGACTACCAGATGGGAGGCTGTTGCAAAACTTCAGGCAAGGGTTAATGATGTCATGGGCTAGGATATAGGCAGAGGAATTACAACAAGAGGACCAGTTCATTTAAAAGCAGAACACAGGACTATATGCATAGCTTAATATAGAGGGTGAGGGTAAAAGAGATTGAGAAGTCAAGACATCTGTCTTAACAACTGTGTGGATGGTGCCATTCACTGATTATATGCATATATTTTGCACTATTTTAAAGATCATCACAAAATCTAGTGGTTTAAAATAACAATTCTTTATTTAGCTCTTTATTGGGTGGGTCAGTTGGACAGGGCTCAAGTGAGTTGTACTCTGCTGGTTTCAGCTGGAGTCAGGCATCTTAGGCCATCTGTGGGTCACAAGAATTCTGGGAGTGATTGCTTGCAAACTTGGTGTGACAAGGGCACCTTAGCCAAAATTCTCTCGTCAGCCTGCAGATTAGCTTGGGCTTATTCACATGGTGCCAGCAGATTCCAAGAGCAGAAAGAGTAGAACTGCCCCTATGTACAAGCAGTTCTAAAGTCTCTGCTATGTCCTGCATGCTTTGGTCTCATTAAGCAGCATAAGGAAAGGCACACAGCCATCTCCAGTCAGTGTAGGAGGGAGCCATGAAAATCTTGGGTGCCATTATTGGAAGAAATCAGTAATCCTGACATAGGAAGCTATGCACACAGTGCAGTGGAAAAATTGCACTGGACTTGAATTTTGGAGACAGAGAATGTACAGTTTCTTTTCGGAAACCAAGTCTATATAATTTTGAGGATTATTTCACCCCTCTAGACTTAATTTTCTGCATCTGTAGAGATTAAGCCCAGCTGGCTCGAATATCCTTTTTTTCTCTGAGATTTATGATGCTAACTGATTAGTATCTATTGGTAATATTTTGTTTCCAGTAGTATAAACAAAAGGACACTTTGAAACTCAGACTGTCAGATGTGGTTTCTTTCAACAAGAAAGAGGGAAAAAAACTGGATAGCTAAATTCTTTATTCTTTGGTTTTTTTTGTTCTATTGATCTGTGATTCCACAATTTGACATTGATTGTCTAATTGTGATATACTGCATTGTCCTTTTTTAGATTGCTTAGTAACTTTTACTATAAATCTTTGACTAGCTAACTTGGTTTGTCTAAGGTGGGCATTCTAGTCCCTGCATAATTATGATATCAGCTGCTATGGAGATACCTGCCACCATAGCCACTCCGTTTACTCTGAGTAGTATAGGTCAAGGAGCTATAATAGAATCATATGATATGACTTAAGAGCAAAAAGGGACAATGTAAATTATTTTATTTAAATCACTCATTTTATAGGAAAGAAAATATCACCCAAGATATGTAAGCATATTGGTAAGTCATAGGATGGGAAAGCCATTCAGATTATAACTCACACCCAAGTTCGATTTTATAAAATAATAATAATGTCTTGTTATAGCCATATTGTTTTTAAATGAAGAACAGATTATCTGTAATAGGCAATGGGTTTGCATAAACGCTTTCTGCCAAAGCCATGGTAAGCAGACAAGAAGTCATGTGGTGCAATGGAATTGGTCTTGTTATTATACATCTGCCACCTACTGGCCATTAGGACAAATTACTTAATATCTTTGAAAAGCCTGTTTCTTTATGTGTAAAATAAAAGGAAATATTTTTTACTTCCAAAGATTTTCATGAGGATTAAATACATTAACATGTGAAAAACACCTGGTATTGAACTCAGGCCATATAAGTTTCTCTAAAAATGTTAGTTCTTTCATTTCACCCTTTAATGTACATCAGCTCTCTGACTCATTGGAATGGTTTAGATTGATTATTGCCTTGGGGAGGATATGTGGAAATGAACAAACTACTGGTATCTATTTTGATAAGGAAGGCTTTATGCTCCCAATTTAACAATTGCCCAGGCGAATCCATATAACATCTCTAGATGCTATATGTATCTTCTGGGAAAATGAAAATGTACTGAACTGGGTCAGGGGATATGGATTCTGGTTCCATTTGATTATGAGTAAACTTTGTGGTCATAAGTTTCAGTTTCCACCTCTAAAATGGGAATAAAACCTATCTGCATGGCCAACTTCACGGAGTTGTTATAGGGTCAAATAATTTGTTTTGAAAACAACAAATACCAAATTATTTACAAAAAAAGTGAACTTACTAAAATAGCTAGAATAAATACTTTTCAAGCAATCAAGGAATTATGTATGGCACCAGCTTTTGCTTACATTGGCAAATGAAGACAAATATACAATGAAAACACATAGTGAAATCCAGTTTGCCATCCCGGTCCTGAAAAATAAGTCTCCTTCATTGTTGATGTACCTTCAAACCCTACTTCTTCTTAGTGTCCTCTTCTCAAATGGTTATCTGAAGTTTCAGAAAATGATTGTAAGTCCTATTAGCACCAAAACTCTGACACCTATTGTTTGATTGACTGCATTTCCTTCTCCTTCTACCTCTGTATCCATTTTTCTGTATTTTCTTCTGGCCCCCTCTTTGTCTGAAGGCACAAGAGTTATAGCCATTTATTTCAGAAGAAATGTAACATTTTATTTATATGTACATTATATACAGACTAATGCAGATGCTAAACTTAACAAGAAAAATACACATACATACACAAACATACACATGGATATACAATACACATACACATACTACACAAAAGGAAAATGGTTTTGGCTCAGTTCCTAATAAAGTATCAGATCTTGAATTTATACCACATCCTCACACACTGAAGGATGTTTCACACCCTTTTCATTTCATTATTTTCCCCTTCCTGGCAGAAAATGTGTACGTGTATAGGGCTATAGAGGGCAAAATACACCCATGTGGAATATTCCCCAGTCAGAAGAAATGAACTGTCGGTCTTGCTTTAGATTTGATGAGCTACCGATTTGTGATAGTTTCACTTCGATTTCATTACTGGGCAACCAGAATGAATTGACAGAGAAAGCAATCAGTGTGTGATGCACCCACTGGAACCTCTAATGCAAAATGTTGGCTGCTTTTGTCAATATGGCCAATTACCAAAGGTACTCAAAGGGTAAGTGATAGCAAAAACAAGTCACACAGTTGCGTGGACCACATCCTGCGTACCCATTAGTGAATTCAGAGTAGATGCAGGATGACAGACTGCTTTGTCAATATAACATTTCAGGTGAATGTCTTGTCTATACCATGTTCTTAAAGCAGATGTACATGTTTGTGGTAAGAAACTGTTTGTGAGAAAGAGAGAAAGAGAGAGAGAGAGATCGTATAATAATGCCAGGCCATGAGAAATGCATCAGAAAAACAATTTCTTTTAAATAATTCAATCTAATCTTGTTCACCATGTGGATTGATTCTTGTACTACACCATGAAATTTAAAAATACAGATTCAGACTTCTAGGAAATTATTGGTTCATGCCTTGCAAACAGCAATCAGCCATTCATTTAACAAGTATTTATCAAGCACTTGCTATGTGCAGGCACTCCATGCTAAGTAATGGGGATATAAAATTAAACAAGATAGACATGGCATTTATCCTTATGGAATTTACAGTTTGATAAGGCAGAAAGAGAATTAAGAAATCTGAGCCGCTCTAGTGTGGGCTAGGGAAAGTATAGGATGCTGTTGGAGCTCCTAACCCAGATTTTGAAATCAGTGAAGATTTTAGGAGGGAGTGACAACCAAAGGAAGACCTAACCTATCAGTAGGAGTTAGCTGGGCAAACTGGGAAAGCACTGATTAATCCTCACAGTTAAAGCAACAGGAGTCAAAGCATGATGACAAGAAAACGTGGAATGGTTGGTTTAACAAGATACGGGCATTCAGAATGTCTGGAGGTTCACCAGTGTTGGGGAGGGGAAGAATAGCAAGAAACGGAGCTGGAGAGGGAGGTAGAAGACACATCCCAAATGGTAATGAAGATAGCATTTATCCAGATAGTACTGAAGAGTTGCTAAAGTATTTTGACTTGTGACATGGCACGGTTGGATAAGCTATAGTAAAGTCTAATAATTACTGTAAATGTAGACACAAATACATACATATTTTAAATGTATTTCAATTTTAAAATAAGGGGAACACACAGGTGAAAGCAAACAACTAATAGGAGACCTTGATTAACTACTTACAGAAAATAGAACTTTTAATTTGGTTCTTAAAAGGAGATCTCCCTCTGCCACTGGGGCACTGAATGATTTTGTAGCCTATGCAGCAGCCATATCCCAGTGGTGGAGAAACCTCTGCTCATGCTGTGGATAGTTAGTTGGGTTTCCAAGGTGTCAGTTACTCTGCTACATCTAAAGGAATCCCAATGACAATAAGCACATTTTTCCCCTGTAGGTGCTTCCTCTCAACTTATTGAGGGAGACATACCAATATGGTTTTATTCTCTGTGAAAATGCAGGTAAATGGGATGTAAACAATTGTAGACAACCTCGAGTATTAGAAATTATTCTTTGGAATAAATTTGAAGCAATTTTCTTCAGATTCCCACTACTGGTCTTAATTTTATCCTTTGTAGCTATATATTTTTTGAAAGTCTAAATAATCCATAGATCAGTTTTCTGTGTATTTGAAGTGATGAAATGCCCCTCCTGGGTATTTTCTTTTAGTCTTATAGACTAAACTGTCCCAATTCCTCCAGCTCTTCTTCATGTGACATGAAAGTTTGTGATGGTTTCATTTCACTTTCATTACTTGTGAAAAATTGGCAGAGGGAGGCATTAGCACATGATATCGCCATTGCAACTTCTAATGGAAACTGTTGGTTATTTCTGTTAACCCCCCTACTGCCCTGGCTATTGGTTTCTGAACACACATCTGTTTTAGTGTATGATTCCAATTCAGAAATCTCACTCCTTAGAATGCTCCTTTAGGGTGTAATTTCAATAAGGACAACAGCTAGTTTCACCACTATGTTAATTGGAGGGTTATGTAAGAGTTCAGAGGCAGCTTTCATGCACAAATAGAATTGGCTTAGAAATTAATAATTTTTACATCAGTAAGATATTGACAATCATTGACAATAATGAGAACGCTGTTGCTGATTTGTTAGAATGCCTGATTAGTAGACCATTTTTTAAATCCCCTTTATTTTTATACTGCTCATTGTATAACCATTAAGTTTTATTTAATAGTGTGATGTCTAGAGCCTAGGTGCCTCTCAACTCCCTTCATCCTAATCCTGACCTGCTAAAATAAGCTTGATTTAACCATCTGTAGCTGGGCCTTGGCTTGATCCTGATGCATTTTTTTCCTTCATAGCTTGCAATGTTTCATTTTAGGAAACTGCATAGCATGTCATATATCATTATCGAAAACAAAACAAACAGAAATAGGAAAATAGAAATCGCCAGAGTTCCAAGCACATGTTTTCATTTTTAGATACAATAGAATTGGTTTACCCATTTGTTAAATAAAAGTCTGTTGTGCGTTAACATAAAAACAATAACAACAAGCTGTTATTGAGCTTAGTATGTACCATACTGGGTTCTGGAGTACAGTGGTAACCCAGGCAAGGATGGTCTCCAAACTCAAGGAAATTGTGCTCTAATTGGTGAGACAGATGATCTACAAGTAAACAAATAAATAACAAATTTTCAGTTTATGATATATTCTGTAAATGTAATAAAATACTAATTTACAAGTTGGCCTATACTCCTCTGAATACTTTCCTATCTATAGTGTTCATATTTTTTATTCAAAAATTGTACTATATTCTTTATATTAGTAAGCCGTCTTTTCATCTCCACTTACCAAGATTTTATAGACATATTTCCAAGTAAGAAATAACCTCTACAACATTATAATCATTTCATGGTCTATAATTGCATAAAAGTATCACAGTTCATAAAAAATAACATCTTTTTGGAAATTTATATTATTTCTATTTTTCCATATTATAAGCATCCTTTTATAACCATCCTTACAATTAAAGCTATACACATATCTTAATTATTGATTCATTATAGTTTCTAAAAGAAAATTATAGTGTTATAAGTTATCTCTTGATACAAATTTCAAAATTGAAGTTATTTTCCTACTAGAACTATATGGAAGTGCTTATTCTCCTATATCCTTGCCTACAGCAGTATTTAAATTTCATTTTCAATTTTAATTTTTAAAAATTTTTTTCTGACTTCTGCAAAATTTCAGGGTGCTGCACCATTCGTCATCCTGGCTACATGCTTATTCTCAGCCTGCTACTATAAGATGTCATTTGAACATGAGTCCAGGCAGACAATTGCACTTCACCCTACATAAAAAAGGAGTTTCTCCCAACTTTCTCATGAATTCCCTGTCTGAAACATGCTTTTTACCCACACACCACTTCCTAACCTTTCAACTTGTCAACAGTCACCCTTGGACACAAAAGGGGCAAAGAATATTTTAATTTTTATTTAGTAACTATGAGGAGATAATGATGTTGGTACAGAGGGTTCCATTACTCACAGCTATGAACTTCACAGTCTAAGTTCCTAAAAACTTTTTTTTTCTTTTTACAGCAGAGATCTTTCACTTTCTTTGCTTTTACTTAACTTCAAAATTGATGTCTAGGATGACTGCCAATAATATTATATCATGCCATATGTTTTGCTTAATTACTCTATTTCCTGAATTCATTTTTGAAGTTAAATTTTTTCTCCACCTCATCATCAAAACATTATGAACATTCTTTGTCACACTGAGATTAGAAGATAAAACATTTTAAAATTATATCTATTTGAAATGTTTCCAGAGTTTGGGTTGGGGATGATTTAACACCCTGATCATTTAAATACATGTTATAAATCACAGGATATCAGAATCTTATGGTATATAGTATTGAGTTAATCTAAAAGGCAAACCCAATAATACCATAGCAAGGTTCAGATGACTTTTGGATTTGAAGTAGATTTTCAAGTAGATGTACAATATGTTAATGTCAAGTTATTTTTTTCCTAATATATTGGTTGGTCCATGCATGGTTCACTTATCAATATAAGAAAAAATTCCACATCTTGTTAATACTTATATTATACAGAACATTAAGATGCATTATTACTCAAACAGAATGCCCTCTAAGGAACCTTACATTTCTTTTTTATTTTTACGACTTTGACAAATCATAAATGATCTTGATGTCACTGGAATGTGTTTGAATACAACTGTTTAAAATTATGTTT
Source organism: Lepilemur ruficaudatus (assembly GCA_963574885.1). Taxonomy (NCBI): domain Eukaryota; kingdom Metazoa; phylum Chordata; class Mammalia; order Primates; family Lepilemuridae; genus Lepilemur; species Lepilemur ruficaudatus. The sequence goes on from CAUYRT010020044.1 coordinate 53,891, forward strand.
CAAAAGACAGGTGAAAGATTTGCTAACAAAATTATGTCATGTTTTTTTATTTAATTTGTTTGGTTTTTCATTTCTATTTTTTTCTTTTTTTCCCATTTATTGAAGTATAATTTACATATCATGCCTTTACTCCATTTTAAGTGTACAATTAAATGATTATTAGTAAATTGACCAAGTTGTACAGGTATTCACATAAATCAGTTTTAGAGGAATTCCTTCCCCCTATTGAGACCCCTAATTCCCATCCCCAACTACATTTCAAGCATGTTCTTCCCCTCCACAGTGCTCACCACATCCCTCAGATGTGGGTCTACCCTCCACCCCCTGAATCCCTAGTGAACATCACCACCAATGGAGCACCATAGTCTTAATCAGTCAGTACCAATTTGATGGCGAGCACACGTGGGACCCATTCTTCCAGTCTTGTGTCACCTCACTTCGAATAATGGGCTTAAACTTAATCCAGGATAATATAAGCGGTGCTAGCTCACAGTCGTTTCTTAAAATTGAGTAATATTCCATTGTAAACATATACCAAATTTTAATAATCCACTCATGAATTGATGGGCCCTTGGGTTGTTTCCACAACCTAGCAATAGTGAATTGTGCTGCCATAAACATTCGGGTGCAGATGTCTTTATAACAGAATGTCTTATGCTCTTTTGGGTAGATGCCTAATAATGCTATTGTGGGATCAAATGGTAATTCTATTTTTAGCTCTTTGAGGAATCTCCAAATTCTTTTCCACAGAGATTGCACTAATTTGCAATCCCACCAGCAGTGTAAGAGTGTTCCTGTCTCTCCACATCCTC
>CAUYRT010020045.1:0-20859 GCA_963574885.1 Lepilemur ruficaudatus
TCGCTTTCAGGTATCTCCATATTGCTTTCCACAGGGGTTGCACTAGTTTGCAGTCCCACCAGCAGTGTAGGAGTGTTCCTATCTCTCCGCATCCACGCCAACATTTATTGTTTTGGGACTTTTTGATAAAGGCCATTCTCACTGGAGATAAGTAATATCTCATTGCAGTTTTGATTTGCATTTCCCTGATGATTAGAGATGTTGAGCATTTTTTCATATGTCTGTTGGCCATTAGTCTATCTTCTTTTGAAAACTTTCTGTTCGTGTCCTTTGCCCACTTTTTGACAGGGTGTTTTGATTTTTTCTTGCTGATTTTCCTGAGTTCTATATAGATTCTAGTTATCAGCCCTTTATCATATGTGTACCACGCAAATATTTTCTCCCATTCTGTAGGTTGTCTGCTCTTGTGATAGTTTCCTTGGCTGTGCTGAAGCTTTTTAACTTGATCAGGTCCCATTTACTTATTTTTGTTGTCGCTGTGATTGCCTTTGGGGTCTTCTTCATAAATTCTTTGCCAAGGCCAATGCCTATGAGAGTTTTTCCAACATTTCTCCTAGAATTCTTATAGTTTCATGCCTTGGGTGTAAATCTGTTATCTACCACAAGTTTATTTTTGTGAGAAGTGAAAGGTGTGGATCCTGTTTCAGTCTTCCACATGTGGCTATCCTATAAAACATTGTTCAAGATGGTAAATAGAAGTAGATTGCACTCTTGAAGAAAAGGGAAAAAGTATGCTCTTTGTTTTTTAGCCTTCAAATATATTCTTAGGTTGGTTTGCCTTCTTTGGGACTGAAGTTATTACAATTCTGCTTGTTCTTTTTAGAATATGTCTAGGCTAAGTCTATTTCTGACTGGTGGAAGAATATAGAAAATAAAGAACAGAGAAGTCTTTAAAATCAGTCGTCCTCATTTTTTAATAATGAATTCATTTTTAAAAGTTAATGTGCATATTTTCTTCTTTCTGGACCTTCCTGTGTCTCTTATAAAGACTAGCACAATGATAGATTTGCTTTTAAGAAAGAATTTTGGTCAGAGAAGTGAAAAAATGTGAGGTCATTATTTAACTTAGAAGAACTGATTACAGTTATCTTTTCTAATCTGTCATTTGTTATCTCCTTTTTACGTTCTGTTTATAGACATATTAAACTTTTGAGTGAGTATTTTGAATTTAAATCCCTTGGCATTTACTGAAAATGGAGTTTTTAGGCTATTAAAGGTCAAAATTGACAGTGTCCAGAGAAGCCAATGGAGTGGAATCATCTTTAGCTATTTAGCTCCTAAAATTCAAGTATTTAAGTGGCATTAGATTTGTCACTCAAATAGAAAGAAACATGGCAGGATGTACACTCTCTAGCAAGCCCCAGGCATGCAGACTGTGGAATCCCACAGTAAGCACACTTTTTCATTAGTACTTAACCCAAGGTGAGTTGCAGGATGCCGCAGAAGTGCCTCTGAGACTCTCTGCCTTATAATTTTCAGGGACATATAGAAAGACTATCCGTTTTTGAGAATTTAGCCATTATTCTGAATTTTAGAACCAACAAATTGACAGTCTTCCAAAATTACCTTAAAATCCACAACTAATAAAAATGTTTGAAACCTTAAAATGTCTAAAAATTTGGTGAGATCTTTTTTCTGTTTTATTTCATAGTGAGCTAGATTTTTACTTTCCTTATTTGGACAGCAGTGTGTTATTTCTAGAGAATGAATCACTGGGTTTCAAGGGATTTTAGGCTTGTCTGGCTGACTCAATGACTATAGTTTCATTGGGCCTATCTTCACACTGCATCAGATCTTGGAGCAATGAAGCACAAAGCAGAAAGACATAGCAGAGTTCCTTCTTTTCTTTCGCTCAGGTGGAAAGAAGAAAGTGAAAGGGAAAAATTCAGGAACTTCAGAACACTTAGAAAAACATAAGGTGTCTTGATGTTTTTTATTTCCATTTTCAGAAATGTCATCCTTCTCCTGCACTCAAAGACAATGCCCAATGCCATTACGGTAGAGTCTGAATACATTCCTTTGCAAAAAGATATTCAGATGAATATTCGTCAACAATAGAAAGTTCTAACTGAACACAGCAGATTGAATTCCAGAGTTTATCAAATTGTTGTTTTCTGAAGTTTATAATTAATCTTTTACTGAAACAACAGCACAATGATAGTAAAGGTATAAAAGAGATATAATTCTCTCATGACATACATATATATATATATATACACACACACACATATGTAAGTACACACACAAACACACACAAAGACCATAAGAGGACTTGACTAACAATGGGAGAAAGGGAGATGGAAAATACATACATGGGTGATGTTTGGCTTGACGCATAGGAGAAAACTGAAGTCTCAGGTCCTACAGAAGAGAGTGCAGCTAAGAAGCAAGTGTATTCACTTTAAACTTAAATATCCTGCCCCATAAATATTATGACCAGAGGTAGGAAAGCACTGGTTCGGGACCTAGTTCACAGAAGGCACTTAATTAATAACTACCTGTTGACTGGCTGACTGCTGAACTCCTGAACTCACTGACCAGAAGACTGGATGATTCTAAGTGTGAAGGTGAAGCCTGACTCAGGCATTGCAGGCTCGTTTGTTACCTTTCACAGTTCTACAGTCTTGGAGCAGTATGGTAAATGCACATAGCAAGTGGTCATAAAGACCTCCCTAACTGACTTAATTAGCAATTAAATGAAAGTATACAATTAGAGAAAAAAGTATAGTGGGATGAAAGACCAAATTCTTGTCTACCTTATAGATAACCAACCTGTACTTTGTATATGCCACTTGAAGTATGATTTAGAAAAGACAATACATCCCTGAATAGGATGCTTGAAATTCCATCATTGTAATCCCATTCCTTTTATTAAACTCTGAAGCTTGTGTTAAAATTTAAATTACATCTAGATCATTTGTAATTCAGTGTGAGTAAGTTTCAGGTCCTTTTCCAAGGAAGAATATAAGATAGAGGGCTAAGCTTGGTGAAATTGAGGGAAATGGGCATGAAAACTAGAGCTGAGAGAGTCAGAGACCAGCTTAATTTTTGTAGCTATATGAGAGTAGATCCATGGACCTCAGTGGTATCCAGCTTCCTGCACAAGCTTGATCCAAAGCAGCAGTGGATTTTTATTTTGAAAATAAATTTGTAGAAAAACTGTTGAACAGAAACAGGGTGACAGGCAGGTGGACCAGGATTTGTGTGGCTTTCAAATACTTATTGAACATGTTGCTGAAACTCCCAGGTTGTATATTAACCAGCTGTGGATTACCGCTGGGGATTAACTTAGATTTATGTAGAATCTAAGCTTCCATATCAGTCTCGAGGTGCTAAAGAAATGAATTGTTAGGCAAAGCTTTAGAATCCAGCCCAGGGACTTGGACTTAAAACATTTCAGAGGGGATCAGAGGTTCTGGGGTGATCAGGTCTAAATTCCTAATCCCTGTATATACATTTGATCATTTATTTGGCACCATGATGATATCATCACCAGGCATGCTGTGTGAAATGTTTTCTCGATCTCCTTCACAGACCTCTCAGTAAGTCATTGAGATTTTCCTATTGGAAGTCATCTGAATATTGTACTTTGGTGTTCATATATACAAAGGCTGCTAAATCATGGATATCTTAGGAGTTTTAATCAATTTATTGTTATGTGCTCTCATTTTTATTATCAAAATTTAAAACCATATTTAGTTTATTGATACCAAAGTGTTTATGTGAAAAAAATAAAATTTCATAAAAGCTGTTGTCTCTGATTTCTAGCACAGTATATTAGCTTTATTGAAAATGTTAAGAGATCAATTCATTGTGAAGAATTTCCTCCTAGCCAAAGTGCAGTGAATTATTTAAAAGTCCAGACATCTGAAGTGGATGTTACCCTCTTCTTTTAGTCATTTACAGATATATTCATAGATGTAACCCCAGTTTTATTTTTCATTGGCAGAAAATCTCATTTATAGCAAAACATAAAGACCTTAGTGAAGCTAACAAACTGGGAAAGAGATAAATTTGAGGACTTAAAAAATAGGGAGAGAAGAATGCAGTAAATGTGGAGTTCTGATTGTTGATCGGGGGCTCTAAGGAGCTTATTTGGAATGATCCAGCTATAGCTGTATGTTACAGTTGGTTGAAGTGAACTTACTGCTTTGGTTGTTAACTTTTGTACTTAAATCCACAGTCATTACTTCTCCTTCTGTCCTACAGAATCTCTTCTTTTGGATTGCATCATATGTCGTATCCTATACTGCCTCGTATTGCTAATTTGTTTCTATAAGCATTTCTTGTGTTTTTAATTATATTAACTTATTCTATATATCTTCACCTATTTTCCTCCATTCAAAGGACAATTTTAGCACATCACAAGCACTAAATGAATGTTTGTTGATTGATTAGCATCATTGATTGACACCTACAGATTGCACAGTGATGACTGTTCTATTTGAACTTAGCAAAATTATTGTGGAATTCACAGCCAAATTAAATTAATGTTTAGGAATTTTTACATTTTATTTCTGACGTGGCTAATTATATATTATACAGGAAGGAAATTGACATCTGTGCAAATGAAAACAGTACCGTTGACTCCCATTCTGATTGTCATGAATGGCCCACCTCAGTTTGGTTGTTTTGTGCTGGAGAGCTATCTTTGTGTAGTCTTGTTATTTATTGTAGGGCCACACTTGACTAAGTTAACAGATCTAGATCCCAGTTCCACTGCCTCTACTGTCTTGCTGTTTCCTTGAGCAAATCACTCCAACTTATTCTGAACTCACTTTCACCCTCCATATATTTGGCAGAGAAGAGCATTTTTTATAGCTTTTGCATAGGATTATGTTATGTGGATAAAATGAGATAAGGCTTTTGAAAGAATTTTGAAATGTTAGAATGATCCTCACTTCTTTATGTCCCAAATTAGTATAATCATTGTGTAATATTTTTTAAGGAATTGTTGATTAGAACTGTTCTTTTATCCTTTAGAAAGCAAAATACAACTCTGGTTCATAAAAGTAAGTATAGACTCCTCGTTTGTAACAATTATTAGTGCTGGCAGCTGTTGTTTTTAGATAATATTTTTTTATCCATTAAGAAAGTTTGAGAAGAAATGGGTTGTTTTTCTTTTCCGTAGCATCGAGATAACCGTCATTGTTTATGTGATGTTCTTGTATTTTCACACATGCTTTGTTCTCCTTGCCCTGGTTGGTTCCTTTCCCCCCAACCCATCTCCTATACAGCATAACTTGTAGCTGTTAATATTAACCTGACTTAGGAAGATTAGTTGTTTTTGAGAAAAAAATCATGATTTTGGCCCCATGAACCCTTTGATTATGTTGTTCTCCATATTCACTTGTTGAAATTCTGCACATCTTAAGTAGAATCTTGTCCGTGAAGGCTTCGTTTTCTTCTCACTGCAAACATTTTCCCTCTTCTGGACTTCAGCTTTTTGTATCTACCTTTCTTATGGCATTAGCCTATTTTGTTCCTTAGTACTTGTATATTACTGTTTTTGTTTGCTTATTGAGGTTTTTTTAAACTTCTTTTATTCTCTGTTTCTAACTCTATCGACAAAACCGTGAGTTTCTTAGATTGTGTTCTACGTATTAAATTCACAAGAGTGACTAGGAGGTTTTTCTTAGGCAATACGAAGTAGTCCATAAAGAGTAGTGGAACTAAACTGGGTTGTTGGGCCACATTTTTAGAAATTGGTATCAAGGTAAACTCTTCATGGAACTGAACAACTTTAAAGAATAAACCTCCTCCTGTGTTAATGTTCTGAAAAAGAGCCTTGAAGTGTGACTGGAAGAGAAGAATTAAGCTGTTTGACCAATAAATGCTAGTGAGTTTGGGTAATACGTATGGCTAGAAATCAGTAAGCAGATACCACAGACACTTGGAGTCATGAAATGTTCTACAAAGTTAAATATTTGATTAATATGTTTGATGCAGGACACATTTAAAGCTTATCAATAGTTTACCAAACATAAAAGAAGTACTCTGGAATTTAGACAGGTTCTAAAAATGGGATAAATCCTGCATATTTGAAATAAAACCTGTATTATGCAGTTTCCTTAGCCCTTTGTTTAGGGAAAAAAATCAAATCTAAACAAATATTTTCAAGGAATGCTGTTTAGAAAGAAATCGCACTTGAACAAATGTTTTCAAGTAGTACCACAAGTGCTTTGTTTTTTATCGTCATAACATGAAGGGATTTTTCCTGAGTTATAACATTCCCCAATATTTGGAATCCTACGAAGTCCACAGCCATACAAAGGAATGGGGTTTGTTAACATGAGCACAGTCACACGGTTCCTGAGCCTTTAAAATTTCTGTCCAGTTATTTACATTTGCCCTGCCTGTTTGATTCACATTATATTTTCTTCTTAGATTATTAAAACGAGAAGAAAGTTTCACATTCATTCCTCGGTCCCGTGAAGAGCTTCCAGATAACTTTCCAAAGGAAATCCCTGGGATCTGCTATTTCCTTGAGGTAAGGACTGGGCCAAAGCCCCCAAAGCCTTCTCTTTCTTCATCAAGAATCAAAAAAGTTTCATACAACATCGGCACCATGTTTCTCCGGGAGACAAGCCTCTGAGACCTGCTGCAGATCAAAGACTCCTCCAAAAAGCACAAGCCCAGAAGATGGGTCATGACAGGAGAGTGGAAAGAGATTGTTTCTCTTTCAGTGAGTGCTTTGTTGAAAACGAGCAGCGGAATTTCTGTGTTATGTCAGGCAATAATCATAGAAAACGTGGGTGACTGCTGTCAATAAAAAAACTGGAGCATGAGGGGAAATAAGATGTGTCCATTCGTGAGAGTGATTTTGGTCATATATATATCTATATATTTTAATTACAAATATGGGCCCCCTTTCAAAACTAACCAAGAAATAGATTCTGTTTTCTTGTTTGTCACACATACAAGTATCTTTCCATATATATTTGTACCACTTTTGAGAGCCAGTTTTGATTATATATTCCTACATTCAGTGAGTTGGTAGGTGAGTAAGATTTTCTAGTTTTCTTTTTCTGAGCAGACATTTCATACATATATCATGGCAGTGTGGTAAACTTCCCAACCGGAAGAATTGTAACTCAGCAAAATATTTTAGGGATATTACCTATTTTTATACATATCTCTTCTAGATAATTACATTTCACACAACATTATTAGGTTTTCCGAATCTCCTACTTATATTGTTGGTATATTATGTAATGCTAATCTATTAATCTAATATAGTTTCACTTATTTAGAGAGATTAGTGCTTGGACTGAGAATATATATAACCAAGGATTTTAGATGCTGAGAAAACATTATACGTCTGTTTAATAAATATCATTTAGATTTAATTAAGGTAGCATGGAATCCAAAGGAAATGGAATTTCCTAATAGCAGATATACCTGTAACCAAGATTAAGGAAATGTTTCTTTTGCCATCTTCTAACAAACATCAGTTAAAATGATATGCTTTGCTACATTGGACCCTTTTCAACTTAGAACTTATAAATATCTGTAGTTCTTGCAACATTAACCTGCACTCTAATAAGCAGCATTCTACCAAATGACATGTTGGTAACTCCCCTTTCCCTTCCCTAATTCATGCCTCCTAAAGGCTGACAGCCACTTGGAGAGCAAATTCCTGGATACTGGTGTCAGTGACAAATAGGTGGGGTCAGGACATGTTGCCAAGAATGTTGTTTCTTCTTGTGTAACACAAAGCAAGGGAAACCCCGTATTTTATGGCACTGAGATTTTTGCTTAAAAATGTTCTGCAGTTTGATTGATGTGGCTTTTAAATTCAGTGAATCGTCTTCCTGAACATTGACGTAAGTTTAGCGTTCAGAACTAGTAATCACTGTAGCTACAGATAGATTTCCATCGCATGTCCTGCTAAAATGAAGACCTGTTCCCATTAATCAATACTGCATGCAAATATTATTATTGGCTCACACTAAAATTAGGAGCACAGTGTGTCCAGAGTGCTCTCATTTCAGATCAGATATAAAACCTAAGTTTCTATTGAGGTTAATGAGCTGGAAGCATTTGTTTCCTTGAAACCTTGGAGTGGCCATTTTCTTACTCATTGGTAGCTCATGTCTACTGAAAGCAATATATTTCTTTTCTGTTCAGGGATTATGGCTGTATTATGATTTGGTTATGACATAACTCAGTTAAGAAGTATATTAACTAATTTCCAATGTAGTCTGTGAGGCTTAATTAATGTTTTTGCATTCCCTAAGTGTGTGGCTAGAAAACATTTAAAATATGCAAATATTTGTTATAATCATGATCCCTTTTATAATTTGAGCCTGTTCTCACCCTGGCGTTTATGAGGATACTAACGTAACACTCTTTATGTGGAGAAAAGAGGACATAGACCCTGAGCTCTCTAAACCCCTGCCTGACCCCTCTTCCCTGGGCCTATGTCTCTGTTTTTAACTACATGGGGGAAGGGAGGCCAGGATTTATAGGAGGCTACATGTAGGCCGAGGACAGGGTATTCTCATGGGAGTAATTACGCACAAAGAAATCTCTTTAGGGTACTGGATGATTAACCCACTTCCTCCACAGAGGACAGTGGGGAGGTTTACAGCTAGTGTGGACAGCACAGGCTGGGAGCAACCCAGTCCTCGTGGTGATATTAGAAAATGCCTTAGCAATGTTGGTGGGCTTCTAATAGCATGGGACATGGGGAGAGAACCAAGCTCGCTGAAGTCATTTCTGCTTATTCTGTGCAGTAATATATAGAGCTTATTAAGATATATTAAACGAACACACATTTTGGTGACAAACAATGTGTTCTGTAACATAAACAGAGGGACTTCCAGGAATCATGCAATCTATTTCTCTGTCTTTTGTAAAGATTTGTCTAAGCAACTATTGAATAACACATGCTTATTCTCTCTGTACTTAAGAATATCTATGGGAAACATATTCTAAAAAGCATCATCGGAAATCTACTCCATTATCTGGTAATTGGTGATAGGGCTCGAGAGAAGGATTGTATATATACATTCAATTAGTCAGGAGAATCACAAAATCTGTTAATCTGTTAATATAACTTTACTTAGAGAAGTAGCCATTTACATTGTCACAAATGTCACACTGAATGACATGCCAGAGATCTCTTATATATCACCAACAGGACGTAAACTCTATTTTTCATACAGTATATAATCTACATGTATTTTTGAAGCTATTGTCTGAGGCAGTGATCTAATCTGTTATCATTTTGCCAACCTATTACAGTTGATTATTACAGTCGCACTGTTGCTGAGTGTGTTTGTAAGGTACTATATAAAATGTCTGTTCATTCTAGCTGCAGTCACGGGAGTTAGAAGCTGATTATATTTTTATTTGTCCTACACAATGCAGTCCACATGTTCTTTCTTAAGAACTGTGACTGTCACAATGTGGTGGCATTTGGCATTTCATTTGAATAATATCTATACAGTATTCTCACTTACTTACAAAGTATTGCATACAGCATGCATTTTAGTACGGCAGTTAAAAGGAATTTAAATGATGTTCCCTTAGAAACCAAGCAGTTGGGGAAATGGCTTTACCCCACTCTAAAAGGAATTCTTTGAAGTATAATTTGGCACCTACAGTTCCTGTACTTTAATGTTTCCTCACGCAGCTAATTTGAAGAAGGCACTGTATGACTGTCCGTCAGTACCAAAGGTTCCCATTAGCATCGGGATCATTCGGAGGAGAGGAATGCCATCACCTGCAGATAAGTCAGTTACAAACTGACAAAATCAGGATCCCCCAGTATTGACTCAAAATGTACTGCACAGTATCTGCTTTGTGAACCTTAATCATTAGATAACATTGACCATAACAACAAGAATAATAATAAGAGAAAAAGAAACATACTTAGTCGAATCTCTTGGCTGTGTAATGTAGGGAAAGGGAAGAAGACATAGCGTCTGGGTGACACGGGACCCAACTGTCTAAAACTGCCTCTGTATCAATTTCTTATCTTATATTTCAGATTATTTTGGGTTTCCTTTTTAATACCTGATTGTGTGTGTCTAGTGAGCTGTGACCTATTGTGACTTTGAGACAGACATCCGTGCCTGCGACTTGAGAGCGGGTCCGGGGATTCAGCACTTCAGATGATCACTCAGTCTCACACTTCCTCTTGTCCAGTGACAGTGGTACCAGGATACAGTGTTTCATTGTGAAAGTGTGAAAGTGCCCTTCCAGGAAAAACAGAGCAAACGGGACAATAACAACTTTAAAAAATCTCATTCACAAGGGCAGCAAAGGCTTTTAAATTTGCAAATTCCTCCAAAGACTTCCAGCAATAACACAAAATTAAATTGATGGCTACAAAAGGCAAAGCCATGGAGAATTTGGAAACCCACCAGGCTCTGTGTTTTGTAAAGAATCTTATTGCTGCCGAATGAAATAGTGTGTCTAAAGTTGTGATGTATCAAGAGGGAGCTCAAGATTATGGCTATCATTAAATTTATTTGTTGAAGGCTCCTTGGGTTCCTGATTTGCCAAGGGCAGGTGTTGTGGATGACTAGGACAGAGAGTAAAACTTCTACATAAAGGTTTCTGTCTTGTCATGCATTTTGAGCACGACTTAGCCCATCCTACATCCCCTGTTCCTCCCTGCTACCACTAGAAACCATCTGTCACTGGAAACCCCTGAAGCCTGGCCCCGTCAAGCATCATTCTCTCTTCTGAGCCTGGCACGGCCATGGAAAGAGTTGCTGATGCATGATTCAGGTAGATAGGAATGCCCATGCAGGGCCAGGCCCAAGTAACAGTGCACTTCTGAAGTGAACTAACCATTGTGAGATGCGCTGGGGCATTGCTTACACCTGCAGCTTCTACCTCTGCTCTTTCTTCAAAATACAATCTAAGTCCAAGTGCTTCGTGTAACTTTACTGAATGTACCTTGGAATTAATCATACATGACTCTGGATAGACTTTGGGTGGCACCAGCTGCCTTTCAGCCAACAATACCTAGAAACTCAAGTCCAAGAACTAAGTCCCATATCATAGCTTAGTTGTTTTCATTATTAGATTATGATTACAGACCTTCAACTACAAAAATTGTGTCATTTCAGAGGCTTCTATAAGCATAGCTTATTCGATATAGCCAAAAATCATGATACATGAGAGACTGAATTAAATTTTAGCACATTTCAGGCTGAATAATGGTTTTATGGGCAGCTCTTGATATGAATATACCTAAATCACAACCAGCTGGTTTAACATACACATAAATTGTGTTCACATGATTGAACAAAATTTATTGTTAAATAGGTAAATTGACACCAGCTGTGGACTCAATTTCAGGATCCTCCTGGTAGCAAATGAAGAGCAGACACTGATTTTATATGCAGATTCGCATAATCTTATCAGTCTATATATTGAGATAGTGTGCAAAATTCCTTCCTCACACTTGATTCAAACAATTGAAACCTAAGTATTACTGTTCTTCCACCTTTCTGTTTCCTTCCTTCCTTTGTTCCTTTTTTCTTTCCTGCTTTCCTTTCATTAAAAAAAAATTCATTGATACATTTGTCTCATGGGAAGAATCACTGCTAATCTCATATTGTAACATAGTTTTATAAAGTGATGAATATTCTTAGTTTTTTTGTGTGTGTGCGTGTGACGTGTTTATTGCATGTAGATGTTACATGATTAAAAGGAAGAACCTTTCTGGAGGAACTTGGGTAGGTAGAGAACTAAAGTTTGTGTCTTTATTTCTAATATGTTGTAACCAGATCACAGCTTCAGTTAAGCACCTCATTACCATCGCATCCTTATTAAGAAATGACCTAGTTCAATGGTTCAACTCATCTGCTTGTAAGTAACTGGCTGGCTTCATAAGAATTACCTAGGGAGTTCTGTGAATACAAATCACTAGGTTTTACCTTCAGAGATCTGGATTCAGTAGGTAGGGCCTAGGAATCTGTATTCAGGAAATCACTCTAAGTAAAGCTTATATGCAGCCAGACTTGGGAATTATTGAAGAGTATTCAGATAATCCCAATTACTTGAAGTAAATATAAGTTGAGTCAGATAATAATATATTATTTCACATGTAGTTATTCTGAAAAGTTAAATACTCTGGGCTTCGTACCATTATTTCTTTCACAAGTTTTATAATTTTAGCTTTAGTTTCCAATTTGTAGTCTGGTTTTTGAACATAAGTCTTCAAACTTATTAGAGACAGATGTCAACACTGATAAGCATGAGGGATGAATATTGCTCACTATAGGGCTATTAGGCGTACCAGATACGGTACCATTTCCTTAGTTACTGCCAAAGCTGTGCAGTATATCATAACATTTGCTGATCCTCACAACTGAGGTGTTAAACTACGAACTCTAGGATACAGAAGCAAATGTCAAAGTGACAGCCTTACTTCTGAGTGCTTTGGTTTTTGTTTTGAAAAGACACCAATTTAATACTTAGTCTCACTATGGACTTCTCGCATTGAATCGTACATTCATCTAAAAGTGATTTCCTAGCAATACCTTCTAACAAACTTTCAAGCAATAATTTAAGCCATAGTGATGATGCCATATGAAACTTGCACTTCTGAGCATTTCATAGAACCTTTGGGGAAATAGAGACATGCTTTATACAAGCAATAATATAGCTGGTGTGGACTTGTTAAAGATATTCACTATTCTATAGCAAAATGAGCAGCAAGCGATGACTCAGAAAAAAAATATCTGAGCAAATGATACGCTTAATCTATCTCAGAAGTTACTCATCTGCACACATGCTATAATTAGAACACTCCTATCAGATTATTTCTCATGTACAGTTTTTAAAATATCTATCATAATTTGATTTCTATTCTTTTTGAAGAGATTTGTGTGTTATTTGTAATGTTGCCTAAATCTTTGGAACTTAGTATATAATAGCAAGGAGGAAGTTAAGGATGGATAAATGGGTAAAAGTAGAGCATAGTTTGGAGGAGGTGATTGAGAAAGTAGGCTTTGCAAAAATATAGATGGGTCTTGGGACAAGTTAACTAATTCAAATGTTGGTTTGATAAGGTCTTGGAAGATAAATGAGTAAAGATAAAAGGGCTCATTACCACTGTTTTCTATGACAGCTACACAAATGTTTAGTAAGTATAATAGTATTTTGACCTCATAATACGATTCAAATCATCTGTAGAATAATTAATAAGTGTCTGGAAATGATTATGCAGATTTCAAAATGAATAACTCAAATTTTTAGTCCTCTTGAAATATAATTTTAATCAAATGTGGCATAGTCAATAATAATCAGTTCTTGAATAGTTAATATTTACTCCATCATTTAGAATAATGTATTAGGATTACAGTTAAAAGTAATTGGCAAATTTACAGTACACTGAACACTGTCTAAACATAAGATTATTATTTAGCTTATAAATATAGGACCCATTCCTAAGCATCTAACTAGGATTACGGCTCCTATTGATGCCTTGCGAGGTACGCTCTCCTCTAATCATGAATCTGAACATATTAGAATGGTGGGAGGGTTTGCTAGTATTTTAGCTCTACCTTCCTATTACTCATAACAAAACTTAGCATCCTCCTGCTCACAATTTGGAAAATTCCCCTATCCAAATCAAGCAGGATTGTTAATTCACTGAGAAGGTTTTGACAGTTATACTGTTGTATATTACTGGATCCTTAAGCCCTTAATAAGAATGTTTTTGAGTGTCAGTAAATAATGGAAAATGTTTAATTTAAATCTATTAAATTACACTGAATTTATTCTACCAGTTAATCCATCTAGTTGCTGATCTGACCGTTCTCACCGTTAGACTTCAGTTCTGTTGCTTATTATTTGAAAGCAGAAGAGAGAGGAAAAACTAAACAGCAAGCCTGAGTAATAGCTTGTTTTTGATTCTTTTGATACACATTTTTTAAATGAAGGAATCAGTTTATATTCAGTCTTTCTCTGTGGTCTTTTCACTATTTGGAGATAAAGAAGTGATTCCACTGAATATATTTTTATTGTGGTCTGTTAAATGTCATTCGATCTAAATTGAACAGAAAAATACTTGGGGTATCATCAGAAATGTGCAAAATTGTTTCTTCGTGCCACTTTACTTTCTAATTCCTTGCGTTTTTCTGCCTGGCAGTTATGCATCAGACTCAGGACAAGGGGACAGATGGAGGGGCTAGGGTGGGTAGGAGCCAGATGAGATTCAGAAAAGAGATTTCATTTTTTTCTTCAGGAAGGTCTGGAGACTCTTAAAGGAGAGACCGTTGCCATAATAGACACCTCTGGTTTAATGAAAGCCAAGTGATTTATTTGACTACCAGTCACTCATTTTTAAAAAGTGAGGAAAAAAAAATAAAAACCTTTACAAATCATTTTTAGTTTTCTTAGGAAATAGTGCCAACCTCTCAGCAGCTGCACATCTCAGTGAAGCTGAGATAGAAGCTCGCAGAGCTATAAATAGAAACTCTCTGAAGGTGGCAGATAGAACTAGTTTTGGTTACAGTGATGAAGGTAAATGAAAGTGTCAGAACATCTGGGTTGAAGGAACAAAGAAAGCCAAACACCAGCTCTGCCATATGCTACAGAAAAGCCTGCTAAAATTAGTACAGAAAAACAGACTATCAATGTGCAAGTGATATTACAACAAAACTTTTTTTTTTCCATTTATAACATGCCTGGCTGAGCTAGCATTCAGTGAGAAGAATATAATTTTGTTTTATGTATCTTTTTTTTATTGTTGTTGTTCTGACATTATAGAAATTACATCTTTGCCTCTTTGGGAAATTTAATCACAAAGAATAGGAAATATTTATTTTATATCCTGAAATTTGTAAAAGCATTTTGGGGGCTACACTATATTCTACATTCTTCTTCACACTCTTCTCGAATTGGGCTTTGGCTGCTAGCAAAACAAGCGTTCAACTTCAGAGTAAAAAGATGCCTGTCCATCTCTTAAAGGATGTTCCAGAGCATTCCAGCTGGGGAGAGAATCACTCCGTAGCATTTGATGGCATTCTGTGGAAAGGAGGAAAATTTACTGTCAGTCTTCTAAAATTAAAAGTAGTTAGGTAGTCTCTTATCATTATTCAAAGATTTTTCACTTACGTATAACTGGTTAATTCATGCATGGTTTGTTTACAACAGAAACATTAAAAGAAGGAGGCAAACTTGAACAATATTTCATCAAATTATCAATTAGAAAAAATGATTTAGGACAAAGATTTATCATCCTGATATAGTCAACTTACTTATATCTAAAACTCAAAATGTTGGAGGCTTTTAAAAGTTTTCTAAATGTATTAAGTTCTTCAGCAATGAGAAAGAAAATTAATTTTGTTTCTGGATTCCTTAGGAAAAATCCTCTGGTAATAACACCTAATTATAAATTACATTTAAATGATTTTTCTCATATTTTCTGTTTGTTATAGGAAAAAAAAAGATGTCATTGAGCCATGGTTTGCAAATTTGGCAATATTCTTTTACTTAAAAAATTTAAACTCTTTTTAATAATGTGAGGGTTAAGGATAACAGTCAAATAATACTGTATTCAAGTTTGTCCACATTAGGATATAGAGCAAGGCATCTCAAACTTCTCAGAATAAAATCTAAGTCAAAGCCAACCTATGTTCAAATCATTTGAACGACATATAAATATTTCTGCGTCAACTCTGACTAACAAGAACCTATGCATTTCCATACCTAATCAAGCCTCAATTCCTAGAGCAATTCTACTGTTATTGCCTCCCAGGAAGCACCCTTTTATGGTCAATATCACAAATTTTCAAGGCTAGCAAATGAATGTGACTTCTGAGTCACATGAGAATATGATCTTCTGAGACTGGGGTGACCTGGGTCTGCATGGTTGCGTATAACCATTTGAAGGGCTTCCCCTTTTTTTTAGCCTTTTAAGTTAAAATCTAGATAAAATGAAGCAAAATATTGAAGCAGCCAATTGATTGATTAACAACATGAAACCCTCCCTCTAAATGTTATTGGTATAAATGACCACATTGCAATCATGGCCTCTCAGTTAAATTGTTTTAGAATTCTTTGACTAGAAAGTATTCTCAAGAAGAACAGATTATCTCTGATGTAGATCCAAGTCTAGCCAAGAAGGTCTAGATAAACTAGAGAACAATATAATTGTCTAACATAATTCAAGGCAAGTTTTAGAAAGCAAATTTTTTTTTTTGTTTTTTGTTTTGTTTTTTTTGGAGACAGGGTCTTGCTCTGTCACCTGAGCTCAAGTGCAGTGCCATCATCATAGCTCACTGCAGCCTCAAACTCCTGTGCTCTAGCCATCATCCTGCATCAGTTTCTCAAGTAGCTGGGATTACCAGTACCCACCACCATGCCTGGCTAATTTTTCTATTTTGGGGATTTTTTGTTTGTTTGTTTATTTTGGTAGAGACAGGGTCTTGCTATGTTGCTCAGGCTGATCTTGAACTCCTGGCCTGAAATGATCCTTCCACCTCAGTCTCCTGATATACTAGTATTACAGGCATGAGCCACTTTAATTTTTGCTCTTGTATAAAAATAATTATTACTGGAAGGCAGCCGAAGTTATTATTCCTGTTTTTTCTTTAATTTGTTTCACGCATGTCACCAGACACTTGTAAAAGCCATCCCTTTCATTCGTTATGTAACTCAATGACCTAGAACAGTGGGTGCTCATTGCTTTTTCTTTGATCTTTAAAAACACTTTTAATCTGTCTAAAAAAAAAAATTCTCCTGCTAAAAAACGCAATTGATTACCTGACTATAAGAGCTGTCTTATTTTATGATCATACATTAAACATTTAGTTGAATTCAGCTGGAATGCAACATAGAAAAAGAAAGGGACACCGGTAGAGAAGATGAAAAGAAACAGAAAAATCAAACTTTACCTACATTTAAATGATGTCGATGGCCAACCCTGTTAACCCAGATGAAAGCTAAAAATGGATGGCAAAGATAATTGATTATAGATTTTTAAACAGGAATCATATTCAACAGAATGTCATAAAATTCAACATTCCAAAACCTTAATAAAACAAACAAGAAACTTAATAAATATACTAATCAGAGGAAATATTTAAAAGGACAAAAAAAAAAAAAGTCTTCCCATTATAACTGCTCACCAATGCAGAATTTGTTTTCTGTGGGTACTGTATCTTCAAGTAATATTTGCTGCATGATCTAATTTAAACATTAGTATAGTCTTTATGCTAATGAGAAACCATATTAGAGTCCAAATATCAAGTGTGGCTATAACTTGAATATCAATAAATTTTGGTATTCTTTCTGAATAAGACTCTTGATGATTGTAAAATGAATGGGTGGTATATATAGATTTTATGTATAGTAAACTAATTAGGCCTTTAAAGCTTGTTAACATCCTCAGCGCCTTTTCTCCTTTCTTTTCTTCCCTTCCTCCCCCTTCCTCTCTTCCTTTCCTCCTTCTTTCCTGCTTTTCTTCCTTCTTTCCTTCCTTCTCTTCCTTCCTTCCTTCCTCTCTTCCTCCCTCCCTCCCTTCCTTCCTTCCTTCCTTCCTTCCTTCCTTTCTTCCTTCCTTCCTTCCTCCCTCCCTCCCTCCTTTTTCTTTTTCTTTATTTCTTTCTAGGTCTTATAAGATACATGACAACAGTATTTCACTCTTTTGACTGGGCTTTCCATTTTAAACTTTTGCATGCCTGAACACTTTATGGATTTGAGAGACAAGGGAAAGAAAGTGGCTCATAGACATAGATCATTTGGGGATAGAAGTGACTGAGAGGATTGGGACTTTGACTCCCAAAGGCTTTGTCAGTCACGAGAAAACGTGGGTGTACAAAAACACATGTGTGTTCTTTTTGTCTGAATTTAAACACTTTTTCAAGAAGTATTAGGGTCAATCTTTTCAGACAATCTCCTTTTTTGAGCTCCTACAAATGACTTAATTTAGAAAAATCTTGTTTCCAAATAGTCAATTTCTTATATGAGTACCACACTGCTAAAAATTGAAATAGAAAAGATGCTTTTTCTACTTGTAGGAAAATTGTTTTCTGAAAACTACTTCCCAATAAGGCAGATACACCAAATTCGACTTGGTTTTACTGGCTTTTTATCTAGAGATACCTGATGCACTGTCTTGTTTCCTGGGTACCCCTCTGAACTCAGCGTGGTGTAGTATAGTATTTTGAGTTCTTTTTAGAAGGTCTGAAAATATTGGCCATCAATTTTATAAATCTACTCTATTGAAAAAGCAATATACAATGTATTCTATAGTTCTTAGCTCTATGCCTTTTGAGTTTTTAACCTATATTCAGATAGCTGTTTTTAACTACAGTGTTGATGTATTCACCAGAATTAACAAATTGCCATGTTATTAAATACAAAGAGACATAGCTTGGATCATTTTATAACATACCAAGGGATCAATCATTTACAAATCCCAATCCAAAGCTATTTTGTTTTCAGGGAAAATTACATCATTTCTAGTAGAGTATTTGATTCATAAGGGAAAATAAGTCAAATATCTTATTTGAGAGTAACAATAAGGAAGACAGAAGAGTATGTTCTTCCATTTTAGGTACTTCCCCTTGATGTTATAATAATTTGAACACGTCTAAACAAGATTTAAAGAATCTTTAATCTCCAAAATGGAAAATTTTATTCTTTTTACATGTTTTATGTTAGGGCGTTAATATTGTATTCAAACCACTTAAGTTGTTTTCATGATATGTTTGTGTGATTAATAGAATATCATATAGAGATAATATGCTTTTTCCCCTCTCTGGAAAAGTATGCTTCAATAAGTTAAATATCCTTTGAATTTTGGTTCCTATTTCTTATTTGGACTCCTTTGTTATGCACTGCAGGGATCTTAAACTCTAACAGATCAAGGAGTTAAAGAAGGGTATGAAATACTCAGAAAAATTAAAAACTTCAAAAGAGAAGAATTTGTTAATGTACTTTTATTTATTCCATACTGACTAATTTATTTTGAAATTGTGGGGAAAAAGGCAACTACCATATAAATTGGCACCTATGAAAATACTGATTACTTTCTTCCTGTGATTTTTAGTGTAAGAAAGCCTTTGTCTTGAAATGACAGACAGTTATAATACTTGTTCAGATGAAAAGGCATTTTTATTTCTTAGGGAATCATTTTTAATAATGATTGTAAAAATAGAATAAATATGGTTATTTAGAAAAAATTTAGATGAAATTTGAATAGCTGTGACCTCCAGTCCCATTTTTCCCTCTATTTTGTTGCCTTCTTCTTAGTTGATATCCAAGACCCAGATCTGCAAAATTTACATGCTACTAATTCATTGTCTCTTTTAAGAATTTGAAGCAAAGATTACTCTGACTCTGAGGAAATTGATTCATATTATCATAGCAGGTTTTGACTACTACGAAAGTCAGGTTAGTTTCAAATAGAAAAATGGTCCAGGGAGAGAAATACTTTCTGATTTTTCTTAGAGTTGATGAACAACTTTTTCTTCATTAAAAAAAAAATTCTCCTGAGAGTTTTGCCTTGGAAAAAGTCTAAAGTTTTGTAATAGTTGCCTGTGGCTACATTATAACTTTGGTAATCAAGTGACAAAACTGTCTCATTATGGTTTTAAAATGTACCAAACAAGTGCATTCCAGAAAAAATACATATCATCCTTCATTTCAAAATCAACCTACCTGAATTCTGACTCTTCAACTGTGAGTAGCCATTTTTTTAAAACCAAAGGGTCTCATTTCCAAAACACTACTTTAGATATCAAACTTAATTCTACTCATTTCAATGTGTAAAATAAACAGCCAATGCATTGCCATTAAACATTCAAGCACTATATAATAATAAATAGATTTCCCTCATTTAATATAAACACAGTTATAATGTGCTAGGCCTTCATTAGCTTTCTCTGCATGGGGTGGTTTTTATTTAACCTGAATTATTGAAATAACCTTAATTATCTTAACATTTTTGGCTAATTTGTTTGCTGTAATTTCAAATTTCATGAGTCTAAATTTTTAGTTTGGCTTGCAATGTAAATTATATTGTATATCTGCTCTTTTGCTATCAGATTTACTTTGTGAATAATTTCTTTTAAAAATCTAGTTATCACAAACTTAAATTACATCATCAAATAATGCCAGGTAAATATATTAATATATATGTAGAGCATGGTTAAATTGCACATATTTTGAAATGTCAAGCTATTTTTTATTTTTTAAAAAATGAATGCATCTCTTAAACCTGTACCATTAATTTTAAAAATTTTCATTTCGTATTTCATATTATATTTTAAAATATTTTCCTTTATCCAGTAGTACAGGTTTAGAGAAACTTTTTCTGATTGAAATGATAAAATATGCCTCATTTCACTAGAATTTTAAGAATAATATAATAGTACATTTAAAGTATGTAAACACAGTATTATGAACATCCAATGTATCTTCATTGCATTTCATGTAACGCCACTTTTTACTCATTTTCTTATCTTATTTGTAGCTATCCTAAATCATGCACAATGTAAATAGTATGTTTTATGATGCAAAATGTCTTTGTATTTACAGACTGCAGAACAAGGTGAATTTGTATTTGAAAAATGAGTGATGGAAAACTGGGATTCTTATAACAAAGTGGAAATGATAGTTGTATGTTATAGTTACATAACTCATTACAAAACTGTCTAATTAAGTCATGCATTTATTTACCCTACAAGTCCAAACTGTCACTTAGAAAATATTTAAATCAATAAATGATACCATAAAAAGAGTCTGTAGATTCTTTTTAGCACATTTTTTCACTCTGTGAATGACAATGGCTAAGCATGTGAATGAATAATAGATGAAATCATGGGGGAACAAATAAATAATTGAATGGAGTGTACATAATACATTACCTTTTTAAAATTG
>CAUYRT010020046.1:0-15089 GCA_963574885.1 Lepilemur ruficaudatus
AAAGAAAGAAAGAAAGACAGTGAGTTGAAGCCTTGTCATTGTCTGAGTCACACCAGCAGGGCTTGCCTTGGAGACCCGCCCCTCGCTCAGTCCTGCTCCTGCTCTCCCGGCCTTGGGTGGCCCCTACTCTTCCTCCGTGGCAGCTGTCAGCATCCCCTTGTCGATGAGGTGAGACCGGAGCGTGTTGAAAATGTGGAGCTGCTGATCTGGCCTCAAGGTCAGGAACTGCTGAATCAGTTTGCTTGGATTAGGGCCCCTGAAACGGAACGTGAAGAAACAGCACTGAGCTGGGGCCTGGAATCCTCTAAGGCCTGATTATCCAAGCTGCTCTGATCTCTGGATTCTCTACTAATGGAGGGTGGGAGATTTCATAAAATCCATAAGCAGTAAAAAACAAAAACTACATTCACATTTGGGATGCTTTTCACTGGAACTCTGATGTAGCTTAAATTCTAGAATTGCACCATACTTAAAAATCCACCAACATGGAAAAGTGTATACCTGATAAAACTGGCGATGTACACATTGACAAAGGTGGCCATCAGATACTGGCAGTCAAAGCGATCCATGATGCCTCCGTGGCCAGGAATGGTATTGGCAAAGTCCTGTTAGAGGCAGGAGAGAGACAGGTGAGCCTGGGTTCAGCCAATGACCAAATCCAGCCTAAAGGTCCCACCCCAATGTCCAGCAACTGTCCTGAGTAACTAAGGGCAACAAAAAGTTAAAAGTATTAAATCTAGAACTGAGGCTATCTTAGGACATAATTTTTTTTTTAAGTGTACAATTAAATTATTCGAAGTGAATTTACCGAGGTGTACAGCTATGTATTTTAATTCATCTGCATTTAAGTGTCTTTTCCTATGCCATACTGCCTAGTAGGAATTTGAAGGCTGAGTTTCTATAGCTTGCTCAAGTCACATTCTCAGAGTTTCAGAGCCTCCAAGCTCCCTGTCTCAGGAAGGCAAAAAATTATTATGCTTCTTCTCCTCAATTAGGAACATTGGAAGATCAATATTCTCTATAGCACTTTCAAATACGATAGTAAAATAACAAGTGGGGGCTACCTCCTTTTCCTCAGGGATGATTCATTCTCATGGCATTTAGGGAGTGGAGCCTTTTGAGTATTTGATCTTCTCCTATGAACATTGTGAGTTGTTCTCCTTGATGGTTCCTTTTGGTGACTCTCCAGAGACCCATTAGAAACTTCCTGAGATTGGAGTAGAGGGAGGGAGAGACTAGAGCCTCCATGACTGACTCTCTGTAACTGTCCTCTCTCACAGCATCTCTCTTCTGAGGTATCCCTAAAGGGCACTTGGCACCTCTGCTTCTTATCACTTGCTCATGTACAATTGTATGTTTAGACCAATATAGTTATTATTAATATAAAGCATGAGACTTTTAAGGAAGGCACACAAAGCCTTCTAGAGTTACTCTCAGAAGCAATGTAGTGTAACCCATCACATCTTTAACCTTGCTGCCCTTTTACTTTTTTCTGTGCCCTGAAGCAGATCACAGGTTACTAACTCTCTCCGCTCTGTGCTGAGCTGTCTCATAAACATGGCAGGTCTCCACATCTGGGTAGGTCCTGTTAGGAGTTGAAGAATTGTTCTCATAACTTCCTCCTGAAAAGGTATATATTGAGCTATCCAGGAAACTTGGAAAAAGATTTAAATTAAATAGGACAAAAAGCAATTGATACCAATCTTCTGACTAGAACTATCAAGGGTGTCTCTACTTAGCAACCAGTATGTTGCTTCAATTTTCTCTGAATTCATTTTGTCATTATCTTCCTGAACTTCCTACAATATTACCCTGATTTATAAGGCCTATGTACAGATCTTTTACAGTCCACTTCATCAAAAACACTCCTGAAAATTTGGCTTATTAAAGCATGACTTTGGTAAAGTCACTCCTCTGACCAAAAACCTTGCTGACTCCAAAATACACCTACTGAGGGATTTAGCGGTAATGATCCAGCTCTCCTACCTTTTCAGCCTTGGAGCTTTATGCCCTTCATCTTGTAAAACATGCCCTAAATTATATTGACTGCTACCCATTTATGTGTTCTTTGCTTTTATAACATTATAGTCTTTTTTGTTTACCTTTTCTACCCATCCTCAAAGCCCAGCTGAAATGCCACTTTCATAAAGTAGCTGTACCCCTCTATATTAAAGTATTTTCATGTTCTAAACATCCACAACATTTTATCTGTACCTTTTTAATAACACTTAAAACTACCAGTTTTATAAGCATGGTTTTATTTGATCATTTTATTATATAATTCCTTGAGCATAGGAACTGCATGTTAGAAATCTTCTTAGTCCTCACAGGTTCCAGCATGATGCTTCTGCATATAGTAAGTTTTTAAATAAGTGTTTGCTGAATGATTAAACTAATGATTATTCAAATGTTTTAGAAATTATAAAGAATGAGGAAAATTATTTTTCCTCTCCATAAAGGCAGAAGAGATTATAATGATACCTTTCATGAAGAAAGTAACATACTAAATCACAAGCAATTTTCATGAATTGCTTCATACAAATTAGTCCCATAAAACCTATAAAATGAAAGCATCACAGCCTATATGTATAAAAAAAAGATAATTGAGTGATGTCAGCAAGATGGTAGAATAAGAATTTCCAGTGCTCATTCTCTCACAGAACCATCAATTTGAACAAGTATCCACATACAAAAATACCTTCACATGAGCTAAGAAATCCAGGTGAGTAACTACAGCATCTGAGTGGTGCAAAGAAATAAGACAACACTGAAAAGAGTAGGAAGGAAAGTTTTATATTACCCATGTCACCGCCCTGCAAAGCCTAGGGAGTGCAGCACAGAGAGAGGTACCCTCCATTTGGAGAAGGAAAATAAAGTGAGCCCTTGACTTCACTGCAGACCCCAGAACCAGGCCTACTCAAGTGGTTCCCAACACCAGGCCACTCCTCACAGCCCCAGACTCCAATATGGCCCACATGGGCCTAGGATGCAGGCCCACACCACTACCAAATCAGCCTCATGTCCTCAGACTCCAGCCCTACCCCAGCATCAGGCCAGCCCCCACAGATCCACGCTCCAGGTCTGCCCCAGTGCCAGAATGGCCTCCATGAACCAGGTCAAGGTCAGCCCAGACAGACCCAGGTTCCAGGCCCATCCCAGAGCTAGGCCAGCCCCCATGTACCCTGGTTCCAGGCCAGCTCCCATGACCCCAGGATCCAGGTAAATCCCTGCAGGCCCAGGTCCCAGGCCTTCCCCCATGGAATCAAATTCTAGGCCCACTCATGTAGACTCAAGCTTCAGAACCTCCCCAGTGGTCCCGGGCTCCAGGGCTGTCCCCAAAGAACCAGGCACTAGGCTGACCCCTGTGGACTTAGGCACCAAGCCCATCAACCCACTGACTTAGCCAGCAAGTCAGTCTTCCTGAGGACTCCAGCTGCAAGCCTGCCATGGACACCCCTCCCCCCAATAACCTGCTTACAATATCGGGACAGTATGACTGGTGAAGGGTTTTCCTTGCTAAAGCCAGTCTGTAAAGCCTGGAAGAGGTACCACTTTGTCACATGCACAGATACCAATACAAGGCTACAAGGATCACAAATAATTAAGGAAACATGATATCACCCACAAAACAAAATGAAGCCTCAGTAACTGACCCTAAAGAAATGAAGATCTATGAACTGCATGACTAAGAGTTAAAAATAATCACTTTAAAGAAGCTCAGTGAGCTATAAGAGAACACAGATATATAAGCAAAATCAGGAAAACAATAAATGAACAAAACTAGAAGTTCAACAAAGAGACAAAAACCATTAAAAATAACCAGAGATTAATTCAAAAGGCAAAGAACACAATGACTGAACTAAAAAATTTCACAAAAATCTTCAACAGCAAACTTGATCAAGCAGAAAGAATCAGGGATGTCAAAAACAACCAAGTCATTTGAAATTACTCAGTCAGAGGGGAAAAAAATGAAAACAAGAATAAAAAGAAATGAAGAATTCCCACATAACTTATGGGATACCATCAAGTAAACCAATATATGTGTTATGGAGGTTCATGAAGGAGCAGAGAAAGAGAAAGGGAAAGAAAGTTTATTTAAAGAAATAATGATAGAAATCTTTTCAAATCTGGAGAGGGAAATGAGCATCCTGACTCAAGAAGCACAAAGAACCCTAAATTGATAAAATATAAAGAGATATTCACCATGACACATTAAAATCAAATTCTCAAAACCTAAAGACAGAGAAGGAATTTTGCAATTGGCAGGAGAAAAACAACTCATCACATACAAGAAAACCTTCATTAGACTATAAGCATATTTCTTCAACAAAGGTGCCAAGAACATACAAGGGTAAGGACAGTACCTTCAATAAATGATATTGGGGAAATTGAATATTCACATGCGGAAGTATGAAATTGGACCCTTACGTGACACCTTCTACAAAAATAAACTCAAAATGAATTAAAGACTTAAACATTAAGGTCTAAAACTTTAAAACTCCTAGAAGAAAACACAGGGCAAAACCTTTTTGACATTGTTCTGGGCAATGCTTTCTTGGATATGATCCCAAAAGCATAGAAAACAGGAGCAAAAATATATGAATGGGATTGCATCAAACTTAAAAGCTTCTATACAGCAAAGAAAACAATCAACAGAGTGAAGAA
Organism: Lepilemur ruficaudatus; assembly: GCA_963574885.1. NCBI lineage: Eukaryota > Metazoa > Chordata > Mammalia > Primates > Lepilemuridae > Lepilemur > Lepilemur ruficaudatus. The sequence continues at coordinate 4,666 of CAUYRT010020046.1, forward strand.
ACCACCAATGAAATGGGAGAAAATATTTGCAAAACATATATCTGATAAGGGATTAATATCCAAAATATATAAGGAACTTAAGCAACTCAATAACAGGACAACAAATATCCCAAGCTAACAATGTACAAAAGACCTGAATAGACATTTCTCAAAAGAAGAACTACAAATGGCAACAAGCATAGAAAAATTTCTCAATGTCATTAATTATCAGGGAAATGCAAATTAAAACTACAATGAGATGGTATTACCTCATACCTGTTAGAATGGCTGCTATCAAAAAGACAAAAGATACTGTATTGACAAGAGTGTGGAGAAAAGAGAATATTTGGACACTGTTGGTGGGCGTATAAATTGGTACAACCATTATGGAAAATAGCATGGATGTTCTTCAAAAAATTCAAAATAGGACTGTCATATGATCCAGCAATCCCACTTCTGGATATGTCCAAAATAAATGAAATCAATATGTTGAAAAAATATCTGCACTCCCATTTTCATTACAGTATTATTTAAAATTTAAGTGTCTACTGATGAATGGATAAAAAATATGTGAGATATATATATTCAACATATATGCACCTACACATATATATCTAATGAGATATTATTCATTCCTAAAATGAAGGAAATCCTGTCATTGCAACATGAATGAACCTGGAGGTCATTATGCTAAGTGAAATATAATCCAGGCACAGAAAGACAAATACTTTCTGATCTCACTTATATGTGAAATCTGAAAACATTGAACTCACAGAAGCAAAGAGTAGAATGGTGGTTGCCAGGGTCTGAGATATGAATAAATAGGGAGATGTTGGTCAAAGATACAAAATTTTCATTAAGCAGAATAAGTAAGTTCTGGAAATCTAATGTATAACATGGTGACTACAATTATGTTTCCTACTTTAAATTTCCTAAGAGAGTAGATCTTAAATGTTCTTATCACAAAAAAGTGAATTATGTGATCTGATGGATATGATAATTAGCTTGATCATGGTAATCATTTCACATGTATACATATAATAAAACATTTTGTCTCACACAATAAATATATAAACATTTTATTTGTCAATTATACCTCAATAAAGTGGGAAAAATAAAATTTTAAAAACAGAACATAGATAAATCTAAAATTTATATATGGAATGATGGGGAAAGAATATATGTGGTTGCTTGAGGAACAAGAGGATTGATTACACCTTCATCTTCCACATAGGGTGTTCAAACATCAAAAAAGAATCAATTATTTTGACATTATGGATGTAAATACCCAAAGAGGCAACTAAAATAATTAAAGTGGCTATCTTTGGCAAATAGTAATGGAAACTGGAGAACTTTTTTTTGTTTTTTCCACAATTGACCTTGTAGAGCCATGTGACTTTTTAAAATTGTGAATCTGTGCTGCTTTGATAAAAATAAAAATTAAATTTAAAAATTGTGATTAAATTTTAATAAAACCTATCCCTTTCCCTCTCCCCATATAATATATTTTGACCTATCTAAAATATAAAGGATGCATGTGGACTTAACCTAATGATGAAGTTTGACCCTAATAAAAGAGAGTAACAGGGTTTAAATTTATCTCATTTCACAAAAAAGAAGTCCAACACATGCGTAAGTAGCGTCATTAGTCTTTTAGGTCTACATGTCTCTATGACTTGGCTAAACTTTCCTCATCTCCTTTCTAGTTGATAATCTTGTCTCCAATCTAACACAAGATTGTGCTGTTTGGCATAAAATCAGTTACTGACTCAGTCCTGTGCTATCACACAGCCTTAACATTGTTGATAGCTTGTGATATATTTGTGAACTGTCAAGATAAATAAAGATTTTTAGATTACTTCTGCCTTCTTTTTTCCCCCTACTAACCTTACACTTAGAGAATCACTGTATGTCTAGTCCCTCTCCAACTTGATTTTTATATTTATTAGTGTACTAGTTATGTGAATACACAACTTTCACACTGATGATACTAAGAAGGGGTGAAATGTATTGTTCTAGTAAAGGACAGTCATTTCCTTTAGAAGGGAGTGCTCCATAAGCAGTGTGATAACACATCTCCTTGAAAATTCTGTCAACCAGATCTTGAATTATGACATTTTATAGTAAAAACCTATGGATTTTTGTAGTTTGATGTCTTATTATTTCTATAAAATAGTTGCTTCTGACTCTTATGGACATCCCCAGAAAAGTAGAAATCTGTGGAAAAGGAAAATTTACTAATTTCCAGCTAAGCAAGCACTCTTTGAGCACCTTACCAGATATGAGTCAATAAACTAGGTATGGGGTTAAAAGAATATGCAGAATGCATTCTAGAAATTTATTTTATGGAAATAAAAAGAGAATGAATCGGAGGAGTGTTTGTGAAAAATAAACAAAACAGTCTAAATGCCCAGCATTAAATATTGATTAAATCAAAGCAATACATGGATACAATGGGATATTATGCAGTCATTAAACATGGCATGTACACCATTAGCCACTGACATAGAGAAGTTTATAAGGCATGTCATTAGATTGTTGATTTGTGACCTTTCTGTCTTTTTAATGTAGGCATTTAAGGCTATGAATTTCCCCTTAGGACTGCTTTTGCTGAATCCCATAGATTTTGATAGCTTGTGTCCCATTTGTCATTCAGTTTGAGGAATCTTCATTTCCACCTTAATTTCATTATTGACCAAATAATCTAATCATTCAGCAGCAGGTTGTTTAATTTCCATGACTTTGTGTAGAATTGAGTGTTTCTCTTGGAGTTTATTTATAGTTTTATTCCTCTGTGGTCTCAGAAGATACATGGTATGATTTCTACTTTTTTGAATTTGTTAAGACATGTTTTATGGCCTAAGGTATGATCAATCTTGGAGAATGTTCTGTATGCTGATAAGAAGAATGTATACTCAGTAGTTTTTTAGTAAAATGTTCTGTTAATGTCTGTTAGGCCCATTTGTTCTAGAGTCCCACTTAAGTCCATTGTTTTTTTATTCCTTTTCGGTTTGGATAATCTGTCCAGTTCTGTCAGTGGGGTGTTGAAGTCCCCATCAATTACAATGCTGCTGTTTATCTCTTTGCTTAGATCTACTAGAATTTCCTTTATGAATCTATGTGTTCCTGTGTTAGGTACATAAATATTTAGGATTGTTATGTCTTCTTGTTCAATTGCTCCCTTTACCATTATATAGTGAAAATCTTTGTCTTTCTTTACCATTGTTGATTTAAAGTCAATTTTATCTGATATGAGAATAGCTACACCTGCTTTCTTTTGGTTTCCATTTGCATAGAATTTTTTTTCCATCCTTTCATCTTTAGTCTGTATGAGTCTTTGTGGGTTAGATGTGTTTCCTGGAGACAGAAGATACTTGGGTTGTATTTTTTCATCTATTCAGCAGTCTATATTTCTTGAGTGAGGCATTCAGACTGTTCACGTTGATTGATAGAATTGATATGTGGGATGCTATTCTGTTCATCCTGTTGATTGGTACCTTATTGTTTTGTTTTACTTCATGTGCTACTGTTTTATATATGCTCTGAGTTTTAGCTTTTTTGTGGTTTTACACTGGTACAGTTATTTACTCATTAAAAATCTGATGTAAAGTACTTACCAAAGTAAAATTAAGTTCGACACTTCCCAAACAATGAAAGAGCTTTAGAACACTGTAATGATTTACCTCTCACTTTCTTTTATACTACTGTTATCATATTTTAATTTGTTATGTATTTAAAATTATTACTATTTTTAATGCAGTCTATTTATTTAACTTTAAGTATATGTTTCCCTTTCCATTTCATTTCCATTCATTCCATTTCATTCCATTCCCCTACCTATCTCATTCTGTATGTCTGTAATTCTCCTGATGAATTGTCTTTAATATATTTTTAACTATTTCCTTTAATGAACATATACTGGAGATGTGATATTTGTTTTGGCTTGTTAGAAAAAATGACTTTTTCAGTATCAATTTTGAAGGATACATTTAGTGGTTAGTGAATTCTGCTTGAACAGGAGTTTTGTTTTGTTTTGTTTTCAAACTTTTAAGAACCATTCCAGCATCTATTATTTATGTCAAGCAATCAGTTGTTGGTTTTATTGTTGCTCCTTTGATAATAACGTATCTTTAAAAACAGTCTCACCACTTTAAAATTTTTTTCTTTGTCTTATCAGTTTTGTTATAATATGTCTAAGAATGATTCTCTTTGTATTTGGACTGCTTCAGTTTTTTTAGTATTAACTGAATATGTGGCTTCATGTATTTCATCAGTTTAGGGAATCTCTCAGGCACTAGCACTTCAAATATTGCTTTATATCCCATTCAGTCTCTTATTTCCTCTTCGGACTTGAATTACAAGGATGTTAGAACTTTTCTCATATTAGTATATTTCCTATGTTTTCTTTTTCTCTTTATCTCTGTACTTCAGAGATAGAGCAACACCATCCGATGGAAATTTCTGTGATAGTTGAAATTCTACACTGTTCAGTCAGTAGCCATCATCAATACTGAGCACTAGATTGGTCATGAGGGTGGAGCTCTCATGATGGAATTAAGAAGAAACGAGAGAGTGCTTGCTTCCTTTCTCTCTTCACCATGTGAGGAAACCAGGATGAGAACTCTCACAAGAACCTGATCATGCTGGTACCCTCACATTGTACTCTGTGTGTGTGTGTGTGTGTGTGTGTGTATCACATTTTCTTTATCTGTTCATCTGTTGATAGACGCTTAGGCTGTTTTCATATCTTTGCTATTGTGGATAATGCTACAATGAAAATGAGATATACCAATATCTCTTCAAGATACTTATTTCATTTATTTTGGTTTGGGTTTTCTCACAGCATGTCAGGGTAGTTGTATTTCTTATAAGGTGCTTCAAGGTTGTAAGTGTGTGTTTGTGTTCCAACAAATATGGTAGATGCTGCATGGCCTTTTGTGAACTAGCCTTGAAAGTCACAAAGCATCACTTTCACTCTACTTTATTGGTTAAAACAATCGTAAGCCCACCCCATTTCAAACGGAGTAGAAATTGACTCTACTTCTCAATGGGTGAGTGTCAAAGAAGTTGTTAATGTGTTCTAAAGCCTCCACAGTCTGTTATTTAGCTATAAATTACTTGATTTAATCCCATATGCAATATATACCCACCTCTTCCAATTTGCCTCCTAGAGCTTCATTCCATTACGACATCATACTCAGATTCTAGGATTTCATCATATAAATCAGGTCCAAGTGTGGATGAAGGTCCTTGAGTTCATTTCCTCCACTCCAGTTTATCTCAGTCTGAATCTCTGTTAATTAAAGAGACAACTGATTTGCTTCCCACACACCTAGCATACAATGGTGGAATAGGCATAGATAATTGCAATAGACATATCTATAGAGGCACATAGTGTCATGAAGACTAAAACACCCTAATATAGTTAGAAAATGCAAATAGTAATGAATGACTGCAGTGAGCTCTGAGGGCTCTTGGTCACTTGCACAAATATGTAGGTAAGCATTTTAAAGTAAATTTTTGCATATATATTGCATTTAAATATAAATGTTTGCATAACTGCAAATTGATGTTTAAAATTTTTAATGATATACATCATGCTAATTTTTGATCACTCAATATTGGGAGTTAAATCATCTAAATGTGTAGAGGTATTAATATCATACATCTGGAATAGATGTGGTTCTACTATTTGGCTAAATCATCTTCTACTATAGATTTCTCTTTCTTTGAATCCTCAAATCATATCATAATTTCATACTGAACAAATTTGGCCAAGAAATTTGAGGCCTTTCTCCCGCATACTATATAGAACATACTTCTCTGCACCTTACATGGGAGATGAATCAAGAAATAATACCCAAGATCATTAAAATAGTAGACATTCATGACTAATAAAATTCTGTCAAATATTTAGTTTCTTTAATTTTAATTCCGAAGGAATCAGAAAGTGTCCATCTTGGTTTATAAAAGAGCATAAATGTCTCTTCTAACAGTGCCGTAAATAAGATACCAATTGGCAGATTTATTGTTGATCTATGTTTAATTTAAACTTGTTTTTTGAATATGGGAAAAGTGTGAAAGGAAACTGACAGCTATGAAGAGATATATGGCCTGAAACTCTGTACTATATCACTCATTTTAAATTAAGACTTGATATTCTTCCTGAATTATATCAGAGGTGGAAAGAGAAAGAATGAGGTCCTATTCTTCAGAGGGGGAAAAACAGAAATAAAAAACCTCCTGAATCATTGATTTTATGAAACATGTCAAATTATTTGCCACTGTAAGTGTAGCTTACAGTCTCTAGCTTGAAGTGTGCTGACTAGTGATGACTTTATGTGTTAAATATAAATGTGCTTATGGTTACTGGCTTTTGCATCTTTATGACAGAGTATTATTTTTATTTAGATAATTTAGTTATATCTAAGTGTAATCCTGTTTATCTTGCTATTTTGTCATGTTGCTACTGTGAGCCCAATATTTTACAAACACATGTCAAATAAGTAGACTTTATCAATCTTGAAAGACATTTCTTGGTATAGTAAATTTCCATACCAACAGTGTATCATTGGCTAAACTATTGTGAAGTAAACATAACACAGAATAAGCCACCTACCTTTGAAAACAACTTTTATTGAGTATTTTCAATACACCAGGTATTTTCTCAGCACTTTACATTGACTATCTCTTTATAGCCTCATAACTCCAAAAGATAGGTAGTGTTACTATCCTCATTTTATAGACGAAGAAATTAAGTCACCCTATTGGATGTGAGAACATTTAAGGTAAAGGTAATAGCATAAAAAAATTTGGGTGTATATGGAAAAATACAAGCAGTTTTGTGTGGCTGGACCTTGAAGTATAGCATAATAGGGTTTGGTGAGATAATGCTGGCTAGCCAGGTATTAGTTCTTCTGTGGAAAGATTTGTGTGTCATCTTCTGGAACAAGAAGCCAATATTTGTTACATTGTATTAGCTGAAAATTGAGTTATTTGTTGATATTTACATATCATCAAATATATTGAGTTAAAGCAATGAATAGCATATAAATTAAGATTTCATCCCATTTCTTTACATTCAATAAGTTTTTCAGATTTCTAGCTAATTTTATAATTTAGAATTCTATATGTTTACTTCCATTTGCTCTTTTGGCTGTAAAACTATTTTTTTTTTTTTTGCCTTATCAATTTTGCAGATAGGATTAAATGGAATGTGTCATAATTTTCAAGAAGCAGAAATCTAAGCAACACTTTGGATATTTAAGGACAAAGTGAAAATGAGAAATATTTCTGAAAGACTTTTACTTACTCAGACATACATTAGATCAAGGTTATGGACCACCAGACTCATATTTTGTGTGTAAGATATTGACTTTAAACAGACCTAAATAGATGATTCACAAAGTTGTATATTTCACAGTATATTTAAATCATTATACACTATCACAGAATCTCAGCCTTCTAAGGGTTTTCTTTAAACATAACTCATAACCCATTGACTGACTCCAGCCATTGTTAGTTACTGAGCCTCACAGAAACTCCTTGAGTTGAACTACAGAATTAACATTTCAGTATTACCACAAAAGATTGAAGCACATAAATGATTTGCCAGAAGGCAAAGTGAAAGTCAGTAGAGGGCCTGGAGAGGACGGTAAAGCACTAAGATTTTTTTTTTTTTTTTTTTTTTTTGAGACAGAGTTTCGCTCTGTTGCCCTGGCTAGAGTGCTAGAGTGCCATGGCATCATGTTTAGTTCACAGCAACCTCAAACTCCTGGGCTCAAGCAATCCTCCTGCCTCTAACGTTTTTCTGTTTTTAGCAGAGTTGAGGTCTCACTCTTGCTCAGGCTGGTCTTGAACTCCTGAACTCCAGCAATCCTCCCACCTTGGCCTCCCAGAGTGCTAGGATTACAGACGTGAGCCACCACACACTGAAATTTTAAGCCCAAAGTCTTGGGGCTCTAAGTTTAGTAAAGACCATTCTCCTACTAAGATATTGGTATAGTATTGAGCATGGTTATTTACAATTCCAGTCTCATTTTCTAGCTTGTATATCTGTTACATTGTATTTGATTCATAGACACCAGTGATGAGGCAGTATACCTATTGGTTAAAAGTGTAAGGTATGTTTTGGAGGCAAACAAATTTAGATTTAAATCCAGTTTTGTTGTTTGTTATTTAGCAAGACTTGGGTGGGGGTGAGGTGGTTACTTTATCTCTAACTCTAAATTTCTTTCTCTGTAACATGATCATAATAGCAGGATTTACTTTTTATGTTGTTGTGGACAATAACTGTAACTAAAGAACCTAGCACCATGACTGGTATTGATCTATGGGATTCTGCTTTCTTAATTAAGCAAAGATATTCCACTCAAGTGTGGATGTGCATTTCTATGGAGATATATGCAAGAATTCTGTTAAGAAAATGACTGTCTATAAAATATATATGTATATTTCTCTCTTATCTGTGTTAGTAAGAAGGGATAATATAGAAAATTAGAAATAACCCAGATAATTCTAAGAAAGGTAAGAACAGAAAAGAGATCAACAGCAGCAATCACATTAAAAACTTACATAGAAAAAGAGTACAACATAAGTAAGGTTCAAGTTTATAGATTAGTCATAAGTCCCAAAAAGAGACTTAATTGCAGAGAATTGATCTACCATGTCTGGAGATAAAGGCTCTAGGCTCACAGTATAGCAGAGTATCTCACCAAAATCTGTATTCTTTTCTTATTCTTGGACATTCAGGAAGACTGACTTTTCCTGTCTCACGTGCAGTTTGATGTGAACTTGTGAATGAATAGTCAATCAAAGAGAGATGCACAACTTCTAGGTGTGTCCTCCAAAAACCTTCATACCTGCTCCTTCTTATACTTTTGTCCTTTGGTTGACTAGAATGAAGCCAACTCTCGGAGGAAACCTGGGAACAAGTTAGTAGAGATAGCAGAGTCTCCTAAATGACTGTGGAGGAGGGCCATCATGCCAACCTGTTTAGTGATGATTGGTAAATGTGCAAGAAATGAACTTCTGCAGACATACCTTGTCTTATTACCCTTTGCCTTAATGTGCTTCCTTGATATTATGTTTTTTAAAAATTGAAGGTTTGTTGCAACCCTTTGTCAAGAAATTCTATCAACACCATTTTTCAAATAGCTCTGTGTCACATTTTGGTAACTCTTACAATATTTCAAACTGTATTATTATTATTTTTTCTGTTATGATTACATGTGATCTGTGATTTTTGTTATTATTGCAATTGTTATGGGGCACCATGAATTGTGCCCATATAAAATTGCAAACTTAATAAATGTTGTGTATATTCTGATTATGTACTGACTAGCCATTTCCCCATCTCTCTCCCTCTTCTCAGGCCTCCCTATTACGTGAGACAGAATAATATTGAAATTGGGCCCAATTAATAACTATACAATGGGCTCTAATTGTTCAAGTGAAAATAAGAGTCACAGGTCTCTCCTTTTAAATCAGCTATTAAATAGAAATGATGAAGCTTAGTGAGGAAGGCATGCTGAAAGCCAAGATAGGCAAAAAGCTAGGCTTCTTGTACCAAACAGATAGCCAAGTTTTAAATGCAAAGAGAAAGTTCTTGAAGGAAATTAAAAGTGCTACTCCAATGAACATATGAACAACGAGAAAGTTAAACAGCATTAATACTCTTATGGAGAGAGTTTTGGTGGTCTGGGTAGAACATCAAACCAGTCACAACATTCCCTGAAGCCAAAACGTAATCCAGAGCAAGGCCTTAACCTTCTTCAATTCCATGAATATTGAGAGAGATGGGGAAGCTGCAGAGGAAAAGTTTAAAGTTAGCAGAGATTGGTTCCTGAGGTTTAAGGAAAGAAGAAGCCATCTCCATAACATAAAAGTACAAGGAAAAGCAGCAAGTGCTGATGTAGAAGCTGCAGCAAATTATCCAGAAGACATAGCTAAGATAAGTGATAAGGGTGGCTACATGAAACAACACGTTTTTTTAAATGTAGAAAAAACAACCTTATATTGGACTAAGATGTCATCTAGGGGTATCATAGCTAGAGAAAAGTCTATTCCTGGCTTCAAAGCTTCAAAGACAGGATGGCTGTCTTGTCAGGGGATAATGAAGCTGATGACTTTACATTGAAGCCGATGCTCAGTTGCCATTCTGAAAATCCTAGGCCCTTAAGAATTACGCTAATTCTACTTTGTGCTCTATAAATGAAACAGCAATGCCTGGATGACAGCACATCTATTTATAGAATGATTTTTCTGAATATTTTAAGCCCACTATTGAGAGCTACTGCTCAGGAAAAAAAAAAATTTCTTTCAAAATATTACTGCTTGCTGAAAATGCACCTCATCACCAAAGAGCTTTGATGGAGATGTACAAGGAGATTAATGTTGCTTTCATGCCTGCTAACACAGCATCATTCTGCAGCCCATGAATGAAG
>CAUYRT010020047.1:0-11818 GCA_963574885.1 Lepilemur ruficaudatus
CATGCCTGTAGTCCCAGCTACTTGGGAGGCTGAGGCAGAAGGATCGCTTCAGCCCAGGAGTTTGAGGTTGCTGTGAGCTAGGCTAATGCCACGGCACTCTAGCCTGGGCAACAAAGTGAGACTCTGTCTCAAAAAAAAAAACAAAAAAAGACCCCCATCTCTACTAAAAATTGAAAGAAATTAATTGGACAACTAAAAACATATAGAAAAAATTATCTGGGCATGGTGGCGCATGCCTGTAGTCCCAGCTATTCGGGAGGCTGAGACAGGAGGATCGCTTGAGCCCAGGAGTTTGAGGTTGCTGTGAGCTAGGCTGACACCATGGCACTCTAGCCTGGGTAACAGAGTGAGATTCTGTCTCAAAAAAAAAAAAAACCACTAGAGAAAGAATGTCATGAGTGCTGTTATCGTACTTGTTGAAAATTTGTTATTGAGAAACAGGGCCCACCCGGCTTAGGGCTCCACATGAGAAATTTCTCTTGGAACTTCGTACTAGGAAATGTCGCTCCCCCTGGAGGAACCCGTCTGTTTTCCACATTCATGCGACAGATGTACAGAGCACCCATGGACCAGGCTCTAGGAATGTAGCTGTATCAAGGCAGTCACAGTCTCTGCTCTCACAGAGCATGGAAGACAGACATCAAAGAATCAGAGAATCACATGCGTGAGGCTTCCTTGGTTCTGATGAGAACAACACACATAACTGTTCATATTTCCCTCTTTTCTTGGCTTCCTGGAAGCTCAGAGTGACACTGGAATCTCAACCGTAACAACCATCGGCTCTTACGGGGTTCGTTATTTGTGTCTGCTTCTCTGCTTTTCTTTACTTATGTATATGTTTTTTGTTGTAAATGACCTCAAATCTTTTGTAGAAAAAGATAATTTAAAAAAAATCCTGGTCACCTTTTTTGTTTAATCTGAAGAGGCATCAAGTCAGGTAATTACTATTGAACTTTTGCCGGGCGCGGTGGCTCACGCCTATAATCCTAGCACTCTGGGAGGCCGAGGAGGGCGGATCGCTCAAGGTCAGGAGTTCGAAACCAGCCTGAGCAAGAGTGAGAAGACCCCGTCTCTATTATAAATAGAAAGAAATTAATTGGACAACTAAAAATATATAGAAAAAATTAGCCAGGCATGGTGCACATGCCTGTAGTCCCAGCTACTCGGGAGGATGAGGCAGTAGGATCGCTTGAGCCCAGGAGTCTGAGGTTGCTGTGAGCTAGGCTGACGCCACAGCACTCACTCTAGCCCGGGCAGCAGAGTGAGACTCTGTCTCAAAAAAAAAAAAAAGATTACTATTGAAATTTGGAATGCAATCAATAACTGAAACACACTTTTACGCTTTTTTGTGCCATATATATGGGCAGACAGGATATGATTTTGCAAGCCCCTGGCAGAGGGTTGAGTGTGTGCTGAAATTAGAGATCTGCAGCTCAGCTGCCAGCCCCCATGGCCGAGGGGCACGAGGGTATAGAGGCCCACTGGCCTCACCAAATGTCCCCAACCCTGCTTCTCTAGATTTGCCCACTCCCTAGATCACCAAGATCTTACAACACAACAGTAACAAATGAATGGAGAAAGACAATGTGGAATATAGACCCAAGGGAGTACTATTCAGGCATAAAAAAGAACGAAAGCTGTCATTTGTGGAAACATGGCTGGATTTGGAGGACATGACGTTAAGTGAAATAAGCTAAGAATGGAAAGTTAAACACTTCATGTTCTCATTCATATGTGGAATCTGAAAAAAAGTTGATCTCATGGAAGTAAAAAGTAGAATAGAGGATTCTAGAGGCTGAGAAGAACAAGGGGAAGGGAGAACAGGGAGAGATTTGTTAAAGGATACAAAATCACAGCTAGATAGGAAGAATAAGTTCTAGTGCTCTATACCGCTGCAGGATGACTATACTTAACAATAATGTATCGGTTTCAAATAGCTAGAAGGAGGACGTTGAATGTTCCCAACACAAAGAAATGACAAATGTTTGAGGTGGTGGTGGGGAAAATCCCCAACAGAAAGGAAGAGGCATCACTTAAAACTCAGTTTAGCTGGGTGTGGTGGCATGGCGCAAGCCTATAGTTCCAGCTACTTGGGAGACTGAGGCAGGAGGATCCCTTGAGCCCAGGAATCTGAGGTTGCTGTGAGCTAGGCTTATGCCACGGCATCTAGCCCGGCAACAGAGTGAGACTCTGTCCCAAAAAACAAAAACAAAAGAAAAAAACCTCAGCCTGCATCCTAACTTTTTTTAGGTCTCACTACCTGACTTCTTTTCTCCTGTACAAACAGTAAAGAGAATCCATGTCTATTCCTGTGCTCAAGGACAGCAAGATAACAAAGTGCGCTGGGTCGAAGGGCTCCTGTCCATTGCATGCCAAAACCACTCTAAAACTTGTCTTAAATGGCAGTAATCTTTACATCTCCCACCAGGTTTGTTTGGAATCAAAACTCAATCCCTTGCCCTTTCAACTGGAGTCTAAACATCAAGAAATCTCCTTCCTTGGGGAACATTCCAAACAGAGAGATTCCCCTTGGCTCTGATGAGTAAGGGGCTATTCCGGCTGGAGGCAGGGGGATGGGTAAGATGACCTCTCAACATTCCCTTTAGAGGGTCCCTATGGGGGCAGGAAGGAGCCTGTTGACCACCCTGCCCCACCCACACCAGACCCATGCACAGTTGATTGGAGAGAAGATACAGCCCTCTAAAGCCACCCATTACCCATCCTCCTCCCCTTAGAGCTCCTCCCCAACCCTGCTAGATGACTCCTGGACAAGACAAGATTATGGGACAAGACAGCAGTTAAATCTTGGGCTTTAGCATCTGACAGAGTTGGATCTCAACTCCAGGTCTCCTCGCCCCCTTCTGACCCTATGACCTTGGACAAGCCACTTAACTTCTCTGAGCCTGGATTCCTCATCTGTAGACGGTGGATATACAAATATTAATATGAGGAACAAGAAGGGCGGGGAGCTGGGGAGGCCATCTTCCCCAACCCCCACCCATCGTGCCCAGCCCTAGGAGGACAGTGGGGCTGCACTCTCCTGGAAGAGGTCACAAGCCAGTCTCATCCTGGTCACATCCCCCATGGCCCCCTCTTCCAAGAAGATTCTGAGTCCATCTATCCTAAATCCCTTCCTGCAAGTAAGGTCTCTGACATGTATAAAAAGGACCTGTCCACATTTTTTTCTTGGAACACTTTCTCATGTTTGCGTCCATGCCCCTTGTAGCCCTGGCTCCTTTCCCCACTTTCTTATTTTCCATCGCTTGCCTCATGGCGTTAGAGGCTTGTAGTGTAGGAAAAAGGCGGCAGATGGAGAAGTAAGAGACCTGGTTCTAGCTTGGCTTCTTCTGTATCTTGCTGTGTGACCTTGGGTGGATCACATGGCCTCTCTGGCTCTCTCTCCACACCTGAGAGGAGTAGACCAGATAAGCTCTGAGGCCCTTCCTGTAAACAGACAGACCCTCAGAGCAGCCATGCCCTTGGCATTGGCCAGTCCCAGAGCTCAATGACAGCCACAGAACTCCCTTTCATCTCCCGAATCAAAGGGCAGTAGCTACACCTCCCTCTGGCCCTGACCCCTTCCCCTGGACAAAGGGACAGGTAAGGACTGGGCTCATCAAAGCCCCAGGCTCTAGGGACCTCAAACCTCCCTCCTCCCCTCACTTCCCCCACAGCAGGGTCAAAGTCCACAGGAATGGAAACCTAGGGCAGAAAAAGAGGTAGGAATCCCACCTCTTACATCCCTCTTATTGCAATCCAGGTATGGAAAGCTGTATAACTGAGGAGAGCCCACCACTGCAGGAGACAGGGGCGAGAAGTTGGACTGCAGGTAGGGCTTTGTAATAAGCAGGGCTTTGAGGTCCTGAGTGAAGCCCGTGGGAGAAGCAAGTGGAGGGTTCATGACAAGCATCCAGTTCAGACCCTTGGACAAGAGCTACTTCTTTCAGCCTCTAGACTGTTCCCTCCCAACTCACTACCTCTCCAGACAAATGAATGACCCCTGCCATCCCAGCTTCCATGGCTCATCTTTTCTAGCCAAGGCTAGGGATAAAATATGGGGAGGGAGGAACCGTAGCCCCTTCTGCCTAGGATGGCCGGGGGATCTGGTGCTTCATGCCCAAGTCCAGGTTTTCACCTCACCCTCTATATCCTCAGTATTGTGAGCTTCATTTTGTTGGGTCTAGGACAGGGTAAGGTGGAGACAGCCTGCCGTCAGCTCTGCACATAGAAAGTAGGCTAATGACAGCCTGGGAATTTTTTTTTTTTCACAAATGACTAACACTCTAGGCCTCATTTGAATGTATAGCCTTCAAACTGAGGCTTCCTTTTTTCTATTGCTCGGATGGAGAAAATTAATGCTCAGAAGTATTTGTGATGAATTCTGGGAGGTCAGGTGTTCTTGGTTCCAGCTGCCTAGGGCCTAAGTTACAAGGCAGGGCCCACAACCTTGAAGGAGAGGCTCTGTTCTCATGGTGGGGGGCGGGGGAAGGAGGGGAAAGTTAACTCTCTCCCTCTTGAACCTTGTCAGCAGGAGGTGACTCGTGGAGCAAGAAGTTTAAGGTGCCTGAGTCCTAGTTACAGCTCTACCACTCACATGATGGGTGATCATGAACAAGTCACAACCCCTCTGAGACTCAGCTTCCTCCTCTGTGAAATGGGCTAATGACCCTGCCATGCTTTCTGTCAGGTCTAGGGGCTGCTGATCTGTGCTTAGCTGGTAGGTAGTTGCATCATTTTCTCTCTGATTTTGGAAGGGCCAGCTTTGGAGGACCGAGGAAGACCTCGCCCAGTCTTGGCTGCCTACAGATGTGAGGACTTCATACCTAACAGCTGCCATTACTGCCTTTAGCACCCCCTTCACCTGTGCTCAGGGGGGAGTGTCCCCCCTCAGAAAAGGCAAGTCCAGTTAGGCCAACTGGGAGGTGGAACAAGGGAGTGGTTAAAGCCAGGGCTTCAGATCTGGGTTTGAATCCCAGCTTCCTCACTTCTGACTGTGTGACCCTGAATCAGCCACTTAACCTCTCTGAGCCTCAGTTTCCCCACCTTTGTCTATCTCATAGATTAAATGTATAATGTATGGGCTGCCCTTAGCACTGTACCTGGAGTATGGCAGACACTAGTGAAAGGGTTTCGTTTTAAATCCGGGGCCCCTTCACCTCAGAGTGAGAGGGTTGTCCACCTAGACCTAGGCAGATCCGGGCACCCAAGTGCCCCCTCCCAAGACACCAGAGAGCCTGAGGTCTTCGCTTCCCACATGCCCTCACCCCGCACTCACTTGGGTAGCGAAAGTAAAATTCATTGGCGGCGTTGCTGTGGTTGCCCCAGTGCCAGAGGGCAGCGTCGGTTTCGTGGTCGTAGCGGACAAAAACTGCAAAGAGGATGGCGGTGGCGCCCTGAAAGAAGAGGCACAGCAGGGGCAGCAGCAGCCGCCGGCCTGCGGCGCGGCGGGGAGACCCAGCCATGGGACAGCGACTGCGAGTTGCCGGCTCCCTGGGCTCCAGGCTCCTGCCGACAGTCCTGGGTTGCCCGGCAGGTTTCGCCCGAGCTAGGCCCCGCCCAGCGGAGGCCCCGCCCACACGAAAGTTTCGCCCTCGCCCGCCACAGGCCAGCGCCTTTGGTGTGAGGAGGGGGCCACAGCTGCCTGCGTGCTCGGCCGGAGGTGGGGACGTGTCGGCCCCCTAGGTCCTGTCTCCCTTGGCCCAGCTGACCCTGGTGCTGTTCCAGTTGGGACAGGTCCTTGGAAGTGACCCTGAAAAAGTGCCCTATGTTCCGTCCTGCTGCGGCACAGCTGCAGGACCTGGGGGTGGAGCCGGGGGTGTGAGGGAGGAGACGCCTCCCCTCACACATGGTGTTAGTTTACAGAGGGTCTCCCAAGAAAGAAAAGGCCCTTAAAGGCCTGGCCTGGCCCCTCCATGGTTAACACGAGAGATAGTTGGGGGATTACTCAATCTTTCCCTACTGCAAAAGCAGAGATGAAAAGTGGAGATAAGCAAGCAGCTCTCCTGGCATTGATGATTAACCGGGCTGAGCTGTCTGGGCCTCTGCAGTGGAGTCCCTTACCCACTCTGACCCTCCTCTGCCTCCCAGCCCCAATCTGTGCCCACCACAGTGCAGCAGGCTGGACAGGGGCCACACCGACACCTAGACTCCTTGCAGCCCCAGGGTGGATGTGAGAGGGCCTGGGCTGCCTCTGCAGCTGGAGAGAACGGTGGCTGGACGGCAGGAGTGTCTTCTCAGTTAGGAGTCAAGAGTCCCTCTTTACACAAGCAAGATCCGCATGCACTGGGGTCCTGGTAGGCAGACAACAAGGAGGTAGACATGTATTGAGCACTCACTGTGAGCCAGGCTGTGAGGATGAACCAGTTGGCCTCACCCTCCAGAAGCCACTGTCTAGTCTGGAGACAGACACTTAGGAGGGAATCTAATTACCACTGGGGTAAGTGTGTGACCCAGAGAAGCACAGTGGCCGTGGGGGTCCAGGAGAAGGCTGCAGAGTCCCCAGGGATGGGGTTAAGGGAGGGGATGGAGATGGGGAATTGCTTCCTGGGAAGGTAATGTATGAAGGCAATCTGGAAGGACAACCAAGGAACTGAGCCAGTGTGTTCAGGAACCGAGGCTGGGCTTGGGCGAGTCCAGGAAGGCCCTGAAGGCCCTGCTGAGGCACACGGCCTCTACTGCTCGACCACTAGAGGGCTCTAAACAGATGGGGGACCCTGATGTGATTGGTTCTGACACCTGACACCTGTAGTCCACAAGGGGCTTCAAAGAAGAAAAGCTGAAGGCAGTTTCAGTAGGGCTGGTGGGAGGAGAGGCCTCTGTCTACACTGCTGCCCACCCCAGTCCCACCTGTCTGAGGGGACTGTTGTGTGGGAGGGGGCCAAGGATGTTTGCAATGATAATGTCCCAAACCCTGGCCTGAAGGAAAAACTGCCACCCCCAGGAGACATGGTCTTCGTTCATAAGGGCCAATCACTCCTCAGAACAGACGCAGGGTAGGGCTTCTCCTGGGAACCAGGCTTGCCCCTTCTCAGGAATGGGCAGGGTTGGGTCAACAGTGGAGTCCCTAACCCTCCTCCTTTTCTCCCTTCTGCCCCTTCCCCAGTTTGCCTCCTCCCCGCCTCCCCTCATAGCTTGAGCCTCCAGCCCAGCATGGACTCTGGGGGACAGTTGGATTCTAGGTATCCAGTTTTCCTCACTTTAACACCCAGCCAGGGTACAGAGGGGAGCAGGGGTCAGCCTGTGGGTAGCAGCCTCCGGTAGCACTGCTCCCAGCTGGCTGAGCAGGCTGTCGGGCCCTCAGTAGCCCCTCTGCCAGAGGCTCTCCATCCTTACTCGGTCAGCAGGAAGGTTGTTCTCCAGCCCCTCCTGGGACGAGGGGGTATATCTGGTCAGCAGCCTTTGGAAAATGATTCAGCATGTGGGAGCTCCACCAGGCCCAGGCTTCAGCACCAGAGATGCTTCTTGAGTCCTGTCTGGAACTGGACAGGCCCGGGAAGTAAAGAG
Organism: Lepilemur ruficaudatus; assembly: GCA_963574885.1. Taxonomy (NCBI): domain Eukaryota; kingdom Metazoa; phylum Chordata; class Mammalia; order Primates; family Lepilemuridae; genus Lepilemur; species Lepilemur ruficaudatus. The sequence goes on from CAUYRT010020047.1 coordinate 7,504, forward strand.
CCATCAAGAGCTGCAGAACCAGGGAGAATGAGGAAGAGTGAGCTGGCCCTTCCCAGGGTCTCCTGGGAACTGCCTCCCTGATGCCAGCCTCCTCCATCTTTGTCTCACCTCTTCTCTCCCTTAGTCTCTCTGAATTCCTTTGTGTCTCTGATAGTCCCTCTCCTCTGTTGCACATTCGTTAGTTCAACAAATATTTTTTTAGTGCCAACCCTGGGGCTACAACCATAGGTTCTAGTCAAGGTTGTTACAGGGCTGGGTCCTGGAGGTCTCCTGCCTGTCAGGTGTTAACCCTTTAGTTGCTGGATTGTGGGGAGGTCTAGAGGAGCCCCCTGGAAGGACCAGGAGAGCTGGGCCACTCTCTGGAGAGTACAGTTTGACCTTTGGACAAAGCTATTTACCAACCTATATGGTATGATCTTGATATTTTAACAATGAGTGGGTACCAGCTGGTATCAGCCCTGGTCCAGCACAGAGCACGACCCTGACAGCCCTCCCCTTCTGAGGGTCCCCCCTGGGTTACATTCTCCCTCTGAGGGCTCATCTCCCAGGCTGCCACCTGAAAGGGAAGGGCTCCCCTGGCCCCCTACCCACCAAGCACTATGGAGAGGCTCAGTCCGTGGTTTTCCCTTGGATCGCCAAGTGATGTCAGGGCCCTTGGTCCTCCCTCCTGCCTCCTCTGGTCCAATCTCTGATGGAGTGGTGGGGTGGGGCTTCATCTCTCACTCCTCCCTCCACTCAAGGCCTCCTCTGAGAGGCCCCCGACTCCATCATCAGCTCTCATTCTGCCTGGCCTAAGGTTTGCCCAATCTTTGCCCTTCCATCTCCAGTTTCCAGCTGTGACCAGTTGAGTGCCTGAAGGGTAGCCAAGAGGAACCAGTGTCTGCTGCCTGCCCTGGCCCAGGCTGGCCTGGTTGTCCCTGGGGACCAGGTATCTGAGGTTACTGAGTAACTTGGGGTTGCTCGGTTGGAGCTGATTTCTACTGCAGTCAACTCCTCCCTACTCCTTGCTCTCTTGGCTCAGGAGACACTTGCCTCCTTTAGTTCCATGGAGCCATCCCCAGTGTTTATGGGAGAAAAAAAAGAGAAGAAAAGCAAAGCACCAGCGTTATCAAGGCACTTGTTTGGTCATTCATTCATTCATTCATCCATCCACCACATCGTTACTGTATGACCTCTGGCAAGTTATTGAGCCCTTTTTGAGTCTGTTTTCTTATATTTTGGAGTAATATTTCCTTTGTGGAATTGTTATGAGGATTCCAAATAGTTGATATGGATCGCTGGCATTTTTGTAAGCATTCAACAGACGTGGTGATTATTATTGTTCTGATTGGCTGAGCAGGAAGGGCAAATGGGTCACTGGCTCCAACACACTACAGGGTGCATGGTGTCTCTGAGGACAGGAACAGATGGAGGAGACAGGCCAGTCTCCATGTGTTCTCCTGTCACTGGCTGGAGGGGTGTGGGCAGCAAGGACTGGGGTCCTGGGATAAGTACATTCAGGAAGCGCCATCAGACCAGCAGGCCCAGTGATGTAACAACTCTTGAACAGAGGAGATTTGGAAAAAGGTAAAGCATTCCTTTATTAAACAAACATATATTGAGCACCTACTGTGTGCAAGACACTGTGCTAGGCACTGGGGATCTGATAGAATAAGATGTAGCCCCTGCCCTGGGCAGAGGTTCCACCCAGGGCGGATGTAAATGAGTGGGCCGATGATCATACTGCAGAGGGCTATAATGGCAGAGACGGGTCCATGTGGGGACACTTGGGAGCAGCTCTTAACCTGTGATGGGAGTGGTTAGGGAAAGCTTCCCGGAGGAAGTGATGCCTATACTGAGACTGGCCTAATTTCATAGTTAGGGTAGAGGAGGAGAACAACTTTTTGTCTGAATACTCTGGTATGAAAATAGAAAAGAGGCTATACTAAAGAGTTCCACTTTCTGGGGGTAGACAAACCCCAGACTTCAATTTTCCCTGAAAACCATGGCCACTGCAGTACTATGCAAAATATTGTTATAGTAACATACTTGACATGGTAAAAATTTAATATGCTTTTTTCTCTCCAGAGGTTCACCATATTAGCTTCCATGTAAAAGTTTATCAGAATCAGATTACTTATGTTTGTTAAGCTTTCTTCATCTGTAAAATAAAACTGACAGTACCTTAGGGAAAAACAGTTTGTCCAAAGGCAATTATCTCAAAGAAACTTTTTTCCCCTTCCCTTATTCATTGAACACATTCTGTTTGCATTCGTGGTACATGCCAGGTGCTGTGCTGAAGTCTGGGGGAACGTCCTTCACACTCTGTCACCATCAAATGGAACAGAACCACACTCTGTTTTCAGGACATCAAGATGAATGAGATGCACTCTCAGTTCCTGAGCCCCAACAGCAGCCCTGCTTTGGGGATACAAAACTTGCCTGTCCTATTGAGGGTCTGTAGTCAATCCCTGACCAGTAAAAGTTTTGAAAGCCAATGAAGTGCAGAAGGTAAGAGCATGGCCTCAGAGTGAGAAGGACGTAAATCAGAGTCCCAGCTCTGTCCCAGAGAGATTCTGGACAAGTTGCTTAGTATACCTTGAACCTCAGTTTCCTCATCTGGTATATGGAGAGAATAAGAGTACGTACCTCATAGGAGTTGTTGAGGGGATTGATGTCCGCAAAGCACATGATGTGTAGTGATAAATGAGGCGGCCATTTCTTTCTTTCCTTTCCATTCCTCCTGTCCTCTGTTAGTCTTTAGCTAAGTGGATTTTGAGGGTCGGGTTGCTTTTATGTCCCTGAGAGGCTACTGGCCTTAGGAGAATTGTGTTAACTTCCTAGGCAGTAGGAAATCTGGGCCTCAGTCCTTAGTTTTGTTTTGTTTTGCTTTGGTATTTTTGGCAGAGTCTCACTCTGTTGCCCAGGCTAGAGTGCAGTGGCGTTGTCACAGCTCACCATAACCTCAAACTTTTGGGCTCAAGCAATCCTCCTGCCTCAGCCTCTTGGGTAGCTGGGACTACAGGTGCTCACCATGACGCTTGGCTGATTTTTTTTATTTTTGGTAGAGACGGGGGTCTCGCTCACTCTTGCTCAGGCTGGTCTCAAACTCATGACCTCAAGTGATCCTCCTGCCTCAGCCTCCCAGAGTGCTAGGATTAGAGGTGTGAGCCACTGTGCCCAGCCTCGTCCTTAGTTTTGAACATAAAAAGAAGTGTGTTTGGCTAATTCAGGAGTGCCTGACTGGGGCCCCCATTGGGGAAGAACAGGAAGGAGAACCGGGGTGCAGTGGGCTGCTTCTAGGAGTGGGTTACACGGATGCAACGGCAGCCAAAGGGGAGCAGGCCACAGCTCCACCCCAGGGTCTCTTCTTCAGTTCTCAGAATCCCTGAGCACCGCGCCTGGCCTATACTATAGTTTTTATCATTATTTTATAGTGTATTCCTTCTACTTATCAAAAAGTTAACTGTAAAAGTAGCCTCAGGCAGGTCCTTCAGAAGGTATTCCAAAAGGCACTGTTGTCATAGGAGATGACAGCTCCATGTGTGTTATTGTCCCTGAAGACCTTCCAGTGGGACAAGATACGGACTTGGAAGACAGTGATACTGATTATTCTGACTCTGTGTACGTGGCCAATGTGTGTGTTTGTGTCTTTGTTTTTAAGAAAATAGTTAAAAAATTTTAAATAGAAAAAAGCTTATAGAAAAAGAAAATATTTTTGTACAGCAATACAATGTATTTGTGTTTTAAGCTAAGTGTTATTTGAAAAGAGTCAAAAAGTTTTAAAAATTTTAAAGTTTATAAAGTAAAAAAGTTACAGTAAGCTAAGGTTAATTTATTATTATTATTTATTTTATTTTTATTTTTTTTTGGGACAGAGTCTCACTTTGTTGCCCGGGTTAGAGTGCTGTGGCATCAACCTAGTTCACAGCAACCTCAAACTCCTGGGCTCAAGCAATCCTTCTGCTTTAGCCTCCCGAGTAGCTGGGACTACAGGCATGTGCCACCATGCCCGGCTAATTTTTTCTATATATTTTTAGTTGTCCAATTAATTTCTTTCTATTTTTAGTGGAAACAGGTTCTCGCTCTTGCTCAGACTGGTTTTGAACTCCTGACCTTGAGTGATCCTCCTGCCTCGGCCTCCCAGAGTGCTAGGAGTACAGGCGTGAGCCACCATGCCCGGCCGATTGGAACTATTTTTAAATGTACAGTTTGGTAGTGTAAAGTATATTCACATTGTCGTGCAACAGATCTCCAGAGCTTTCTCATTATGCAAAACTGAATCTCTATGCCCAGTGAGCAACAATTCCCCATTCCTCCTCCCCCTACCCCCTGG